>NLAM01001389.1:0-116189 GCA_002370325.1 Metschnikowia hawaiiensis | reverse complement strand
AGAGAAACGTCTACAGAATCTCCAGTGGTGTTGAATCTCGAGTCTATATCTGCTCAGCCTCCTGTTGCACCCCCCGGAAAGATGCCAGAAATACAGATTGATCCTTCAGTTGCAAGTTCAAAGCTTAAACTCGACTCCAGTGAATCTATCATGTCTGTTTCGGCCGAGAACTTTAAGGTTTTCTGCATGTCATCCTCCGCAAGCCTACAAACTTGGTCGGGTATTAAACCAGGCCTGAAAACAACAGTGGACCGAAAGAGTGCTAACACCGCTATCACGCCCTCCACAACAATTATGGATAAATTCTACACCACTTCAATACAACCTTTATGGTCATGGATTGCTGCTATAAAGATCATCTTCAATCGGCCTTCGTTGTTTTCAAAGCCAGGTACTGAAGCTCATCTCCTCTTGCCTGAATTATCTCCAGAACTGAAAATGAAATCGGCACTCTCGCATGTCAGCGATCATTCTGTCATTTTGGAAGACCTTGACCACTCGCTCACCAAAATTGGAGCGGAAAGCATATCAGTGAAGGTCAATGATGTTGAGTGGCCATATCACGATTATATCCCTTCCACTATAGAAGAAGGTAACGGCCATCTTCGCATATATGCATTATCGCCCCTGATGCAATTCTCCATTGACATTTTCAAGAACGGCACTCTAGTGAGCAACCACCTCGTGATAACTCGGGGAGCGAAACTTGAAAACTTGAACCCGTCAGTCGAAAAGGCCATAGGCACACTCCAATCCAGCTTGTTACATGCAATTCATTCGTTGTCACATCTCAAAGCCGACTACAAGAAGCAGAAGAAGGACGATAACAAACGGGTTGCGGACTTAAAGAGAAAAATTGACGCAGTGAAAACCAAAGTTGAAAAGCTTGGTAACAAAGAGACTAGTGAGGTGAGAGTAAGTGGAAAGCTAAAGGGCTTGCAGAACTCAGCATACCAGCTAGAAACTGAGATTAAAGATATCGAGGATCTGATTCACGAACATGAGAGCTCAGAGTCCAAGTTCGATGCTGAGTACGTCAAAGAGGAAAAGCATCTCGAGGATCAAATTAAGGCAACGGAATCTTCAATCAAGGATAGCGAAACCGAAATTATTCGGTTAAGGGCCGAATTGAAGAGCTTAGGAAACGAAAAGTCTTTCACAGAGATGAAGCTTAAAAAGGCTACTGCCAAACTCGAAGCAAAGAAGGAAGAAGTGTCCCAAGTCAAACACGAACTAAAGGCGTTGAAAAAGGTTTTGTTGTCGAGCCTCCAGAAAAGACAAGTGAGGATATTTGACCGCTTTGAGGTCATCATTCCCCGAATCATCGAAGCTACCGACCAGCTCTCCGAAGAGATTAAAAGGTATCTTGGTGGGGACTCGGGGAACCAGTCATTCTAAGCATGTCAACTTATAGTATATAGTTTATGAACAAATTTTCGGATCAGGCCAAAGCAGAGATGAAAGTATCAATGGAATTATTTACAAAGATCCAAGATGGGATTCTAATAATATTAAAAGGAGCATGTCTGGTTCTATCGAGACATTCTATTATATACAGGTTATTCGCTGAGAGGCTTCCCCACATCGTGGAAGCCTTTCTGGAAGTATAGCAAGCCTCCCGAAGGAGCAGTATATTCCGGACTAGGCTGAATGATTTCATCAACCTTGACCACCCAGATTTCATGGTCCTCCACCGGGAACACGTTGCTCTTGTGGCATATAAATACAACCTCCAGGTCCTTTAAAACGGGTATGGCGACGCCCGCACGGGACTGATGCATGAAGTAGCTATCCCCCAAGCCCAGAAAGGGAGTCGTCATCTCATGGTACGGATCGTTTTCGTCAGCAGAGTCGAAATGCGAATTGTCTCGTTTGATGCCCCCGGCAAACTTCCGTCCCAAGTACACGGCCCTCTTGGTGGGCGGCATCACGTGGATCGCCAAAGCACCATCGTTCTGGTGTAGTGCAGCAGACGTATAGCTGGGTAGATGCAAATTGAACATGAGCATGGGGTTGGGATATGCAGATAATGACGACACGGACGAGAGCGTCATGCCATGAAGAGAGGGTTTTGCTGGGTTGGTCCCGGAGGTGAGAATCATGGCCTGCGAGCTGACTCGAGCCATGGCACTTTTGAAGAGTTTGCAAGCATTGGAATTCATGCTTCGTATAGACGGCCTCATGGTCAAGTGTGGAAATGGTGGTGTTCTTAATGAGTAGTGTTCTTAATGATAGTCACGATGCGAGTAGTCACTTGATGCGAAAGTAGTAGATAACCTGTGCGCCGCATCCAGAAGACAAATCAAGTCCTCATTGCTCGAATCTTGAAATAATTGATTAATTTCGTAATTTTGAAATTGTAATTTTTTTTAAACTCCTGTGATTTTAATGTGGGATGTTTCTCTCATATAATTTTGCTTTATTCCAGCAAATGGTTTTCCATTCTTATAGTATGTGTTGAGTACTTCCTGGACAATGGATTGATTAGCTAAATAGTCCATTGCTCGGAGACTTCGAGGCTCACTGCGAAATTACAGGACCACTAGTAAAGCCACCATTATACAGAGCCATAGATGTAGAACAAAAATAAGAAAAAACGTCACATTTCAACATTATGAATGAATCATGCTCATGACTCGAAAAATCTGTTTTTTTTTAGCTTCCACTACAATTTTTTTTTAACTTTTTCTTGTTGTTAATAGGAATTTACCCAGTGTGCCAGAATCCCCATTATTATGGTCGCTTGCTTGGCCAAGGGCGCGGTGTTCATGCAGTTTGTTTGTATTTCATTCTCACTTCGACTGATCCACATCCCACCGGACCACCACCATGACCGACGCTCGCTATGGCGCCTTGTTCGATGCCTACGTGGAGCGACATTCCAATCCGCTTGGGAAGTTGTCCTTGAACGTGGCTGCGCCCAATGGCCTGCTCAAACTGAAACCTCCCTCCGAGGGAGACGTGATAGCCAAGGCCAAAGCCATCCTTGATGCCTTGGACTCCAGTGCCGTTGAAAAGCCCGTGATATCCAGTGCTTTCAAGTGCTTGTACTTGGATTGCTGTGGCCTTAATCCCACGCTTGCATTGTTCAAGAAACACCAGCTATATGTCATTTCCTTGAACTCAAAGAGGCTTCCACACAATGCCCTCCAGGAACTCTCCACCATGTACCACGTGCTCACCGCTTCCCGGAAGTATGGTGATGTTTCCTATGATGTGCTTTTGAAGGGCGTTTCCCCTGGCAAGACAAGCTTTCCATTGGCTTTGCTAATATCCTTCAACTTCTTTGTCATACAAGCCGTTTTGCACTTGGCCTCTGTGAAGTTGACATCCATGCTACGTCACGACCCCAAGTTTAACATCTCCATATTCAAAGACATAGCCCATTGTTTTCTCTCGGGCTCCAATCTAATGTTGGCTATCACTCCGCTTGAGCATGCGCTACGTTCGAAATACTACTTGAATGCAATCAAGATGATCTCTGGGTTCCTTAAAATTGCAGAGATCTTACAGAAAAAACTCCAGAGTGAAATTTTGGATTTACACATCTTGGCTTTGACCTTGAAACTATCCCAGCTTCGCTCTTCTTGTGGTGAGAAAGTCGACGTGGACCTTTCCATTTACAAACATTCCTCTTTGCACCATTTCGTCCAGGACTTTTGTGACGAAACAAAGATAACTTCTTCCGACACACTGCCGGACGCTAGCATTCTGCCTAAACCACCTGCGACGAAGAAGACAATCTCAAGTGCCATGGAAACCCTCGATATTGTGATTCCTTCACAGATAGATACAAAGGACATTGCACAGTTATTCCTGTCACTTGCCAAGGTGTCACTACAATCGTCATGTGCTAATTTAATGAGTGCTCTAGACTCATTGGCACGTAAAGACGCAAATGGACTTTCCCATTTTGCTGAACAAACTATTTCGTTCTTAAAACTGACTATCAATACCCGGGAAGACGCAGATAAAGCCACAACCACGATAATCCCCAAATTAACGCCAAAATTGAGAGATTCCTCGAATCTTATACAATTGCGGCAACTTGCACGGCTCTGCTTTCAGTTTGGAAAGACCTTTTCTCTGACAACATCTTTTGCCCAAACAAGCATTCTTGATTTGATATGCTGCTCGCTCATTTCTGATTCCAGTACTGTTCGCCGGTTGAAAACTCGGATTGAATACTGCTTGGCTCGGATCATAGATCTGCAATGCTACGACCTAGCGCATGACATAATCCAGCAATACTTGGAGACTTTCAAGATTGAATCTGCCGATGATGCTCCTTTGGATGTGTTGGCCAGCTTGATTGCTAGCTGCCCATCTCTTACTGAAACTATTTACAGTGCTGATCTGAAAATTCCTTCGGCGGTTCAGCATCTGATTCTCCAGAAGTGCTGTGATCAAGTTCAATCACCAAACATCAATAGCACAACTTTGCAAAGCATTTTTTCTCAAACACCAGGATTGTTTCTGTTGTCCTTAATTCAAAAGTTTGCAGAAAGATGTTCTGCTTTTATCGATCTCGAGAACCTACCCGCTATGAGCTCAAAGGAAGATTATTTGTTTACTTGCAGTATTCTTCTATCGGGTTTAGATTCAGGTGCATATCCTTATGAAGTATTGGAGACGGTAGACACTCATCTAGTGGCTTGGTTCGAAGAACTTACTGCAAAACTTACCAAAAACCATGTGTCGTTGATATGTGGTATTCTAGAGAAGCTTCTGCTAATGGGAATGTGCAGTTTGGCGATTAAAAACGCTGAAAAGTTGCTTTCACTCGGCCAAATTGACAACATTTCTTTGTACAATACAGTTTCGCTCCTCGCCCATTGTCACATGGAAATGGGCTCCTATGAACACTTGCCTAAGCTTATTGCTGAATCTGGAGAAGCTTTAAAGAAATCCCACTCTCATGATCAAGCAAATGTGAACTACAACGATGTTCTCGGCTGGAAATTAATCCAGCTCAAGTACTTTATTGGAGTTAGTGACCGTGCCAAATATAGTGTCAAAATAGAGGAGATCAAAAAGATACTCTCGTCTCGACCCGAGTATAATTTCAACGGGGAAGGCCACTCAGATTTGCTTTCGAGACTCCAAAGCTTATACATCATTTCCGAGTTTCTGAAATTGGTATGTGAAGCAAGTGTTATTTCCGGAAATCATCTCAATTCGCTCAAACATTCCAAGTTTGCAATCAAGCTCTTGTTGTCTATCGACAGAAAGATCAATTCTCTTGGCGATTATGCGGCTTTGAAAAAGAAAGTGGACAGGCTTCTATTATCAACATATCAGTGCTCCTACAAATCAGCCAGGTATCTAGGTTTGCTGAAAGAAGCTTTGTTTTACCTAGACGAAATAAAGCGGCAGACCTCCAAGCTTTCATATCTTGGATCCAAGCAGTTCTGGAGTTTTTTTCTCGCTATGAATTACGAATATGCGAATAAAAACCTGAAGGCTGTGGAAGAATTTGGAAAAGGGTCTCAATCACTTTGGAACACGCCAGTCTTATGTGCCATGCAACTTATTTCATCCATTATACTTGAAAGAGAGCTGTTGAGCGAAACTGAATTAAAAACTAAGCTTGAGAATTTACTCCAGCATTTGCGTGACTTCGAAAGCTGGCAGGGAAGCCACAGAGCGGTGTTTTCCATGAGAAGTTTGGTCGATTCCTGTGCAGATCTCGAGTACTTCATTTCTGTACAATTGAAAGGTCATTCCATGATGCACGTATTGCCAAAGAGCAATAGTCATTTGCTCATGCTTCTTAATGCCCTCATAGTGACCCGCTCTGAGCTATCAAACATGGCGTTGCTTGAGTCTAAAAAATTGCCTTTGATGGTGCCGGCTTCCAATCCAGCAGTGGGTATAACGAGTGAACAATTAAAGATGAGTGAAAAGTTGATTGAGTGCAAAGAGATCTTGATGAAATTACTCGAAGGAAACTACCTTTCATTTTTGGACATTGCCCAGATCCACGATGTTCAGTACTTGCTCAATCGGTGTGTGTTTTTATTATCATCATTTGCTATTCTTAAAAAGAACGGGGCAAAAGACTTGCTACAGACGTTGTTTTTCTTGAAGGATACAGCGAATCATCTCCCCTTCCATAACCAGGAGCAGATGCTCGAAGCCTTTGATGGGTTTATTCCAGAGACTGAGATTGACAGAAAACACACGCCGTTTCACGACTTGAAGAGGACGTTATTTGCTGATTTAAAGACGTATCTCCCACATGACTGGGTCATTGTGACCTTGGATGTGTGTCAGATCAGTGGCAACTTGTTGATATCCAGGTCAGATTCCCAGACAGAGTATCCAATGGTGGTGCAAATCCCCTTCAATCGGAAAGGAACGGAAATCTCTTACAAGAGCATTAGCGAAGAAGTCAAAAACATTGTTACTGAAAGCAACAGGTCGACAAAGTCTGGTGTGACGTCGCTGGTCAAGACCAAGGAAGATCGGAAATCTTGGTGGAAGGCACGGTTTGAGTTGGATATGCGTCTTGAGAAGTGTTTGAATACACTCGACCAGGACGTGATTGGTGGGTTCATGGGCATTTTTGGATCCTCCAACCAGAACGACTCATCTTTTAAACGTTTCAAAACGAGACTAGGCGAAATCACCAGCTTTTTATCGCCCGACTTTGAGCTAGGCGACAATATGATCCAGATTTTCTACAACTTGTGCCCATTCAAGAATGGGGTTTTCGACGCCAGCCTTTTGAATGATCTTCTCAACTACGTTGGGGAAACGTTCAGCCAAGCTGGACTCAAAAAAGGCATCTTTGCCAAACATTTACCTACCATGCGCAACAAAATGATACAGCTCTACGAAGAGTCCCGGCCCAAGTCTGAGCAAGGCCACCTCATCTTGATCCCCAGTTTTCGATGCAGTGCTATTCCATGGGAGTCTATGAGTGTGCTCAAAGGACGGTCTGTGTCACGCATGCCCAGTGCCAGTACGCTAATCCAGGCTTTGAAGTCCCATAAAGATACTATGGCGGTCCACAAGCACCAGCAAGAAAAAGTGTTTTATGTGGTGAATCCAGGCAAAGATCTCATCCGGACACAAGGCCGTTTCGAGCCATTGCTATCGAAACTCCCCGGTGGATTTGGCATTATCGGAGAAGAACCCACCGAGAAATTCATTCTAGACAATGTTTTCAGCAATGACCTCTTCATCTACATGGGCCATGGGGGAGGAGAACAGTACATCCGGCCGTCGTCTCTCATGAAAGCCCGATTCCAAGAAAAGCACAAGTCCCTACCAGTTGCATTATTGATGGGGTGCTCTTCATCTGCATACCAAGACAATGGAAGGCTCCAGGAATCGAGCAATATTTTCAATTGGCTTGTCTGTGGATCTCCAGCAGTCGTCACAAATCTCTGGGATGTGACGGACAAGGACATTGATACTTTCAGTCTTAATTTATTTAAAAAGTGGGGCTTATCTCAGGATTCAGCTACAAAACCTGTGGATTTGGGACATGCTATGGCTGCCAGCCGAGACTCGTGTACTTTGAAGTACTTGAATGGAGCAGCCCCGATTTTGCATGGTCTACCTTTACATATTCGGCGATCAGCACAAGGTACCGATTAGTTGGGGTATATTAATACACAAGAATGTTTAGGTCTCACAAACAGTAGGTCACAGCTCCGAGGTATGAGGATCATGATTGGTGGCCGCCTGCGACGCCTCTCCAGCATTGGTGGCTGCTCCCTCTGCATCTGAGGGTCCTGAGCTCATATTGCCGGGACGGTCATTCTGACCATCGAAGTTGGCAGATTGAGTCGTATTGGTAGATGTGGAGGAGTTGCTTGGAACACACCAGTTCTTGTGGCTGTGCCATGCACGCATCTGACACTCTCTGGAGCAGTATTTAGTTCTCTTGCACCTCTTGCACTTACTAAACTCCCGGGGATATTTCTCCCACCTTCCACACTCTAGATTCCCACACTGCCTCACACCACCCTTAAAATCGTTCCTGCGACAAGAATTCCGCATAATGACCCCTGACCAGTAAGACATGTCTGTTCCGGCAAGGAAGGTGAACTTCTCAATCATGGGGAAAAGATTGACTTTCTTATATTCCTTTAGAGCTTCGTCAAAGTCATCCTCTGCACATGGATCATCATTGTCGATATCGAAATTCTGATAGGTGTCGTAATTCCATACTTTCGACAAGTAAGCTTTCTCCTCTAGTCTCTTTTCTATGATGGTGTTGCGCAACTTTTTGCATTCGGCTTGGATGAAGTCGTTCACCTGCTCATTGATTCGGTACAACTCTAGATCCCGGTCCAACTCAGTTGTTCTCGTTTTGGCCTGCCGGATAAGATCAGTTAAGTGGTATAAGTAGGAAGTTTTTCTTGGGTTCATTGAATCGTCCACGAAAGTTGGCAAATACTCATCTGCTTCTTCATCATCTTTGATCCTGTCGTCACTATCATTTTCAAATTCATCCAAATCGTCGTCAAAATCATCAGCTTGCGAACGCTTCTTGAGTTCACTGCTTTTTTCGCAAAGCTCCAACTCGTCTGCGGACAAGTCAAAGTTATCATGCCCCATGCCTAATCCGCTTAATTGAGGAGAATCGGCCGACGAGGCATGGAAGCACTTGATGAAGTCAGTGGTCTCCAGACTGTCTTGGACAGACGGTATAAAGCGTGAGGATAAGTTGCCCAGCTTCTTCTCTTTCAGCGCTAGCGTGTCGCTTGGGTTCATTGAGAGCTGGTGTCTGACTTTGGCCCGGAGTTGCTTCCTGTAAGCTAGACGCATCTCTCTGTCCCTCATACTCATGTCGATCACAAGATGGGTGTTTTGCAAAACATCCTTCAAGTAGGGGTATTTGGAAATGTAGGCTAGTAGCTGTAGACACCATACTACATCGTCATCACGAGGAATTATGAGCCCCGTGTTGGTGAAGTTTCTGGGAGTAATCTTCGAGTGGATGGCATCGAAAGAGCTTGCTGACGCTTCGTCAAATAAGTATAGGTTGTTGAGAAACTGTAGGTTGTTGTCCATATCATATTCGGAATCACTTTGGCCATGATTATAGATGACCTCATTCTCCTTTTCGTCCCTTAACTTCCTGATAATTGTCACTATGAGAATCCTCCGCCGAATCTCATCCGAGATGTTGCTAGTTGGGATCCGGCTAGAGTCAAGTGGGTGAGATGACACGTTGCCACGCACTAGATCCAAAAGCTGATCCAACGTCAAGTTCTGAAGATCCTCGCACAGAAGATTGTCTATGTCTTGAGTCAGGTAAAACAAGTTACATGCCTCTTTACTGAAAGCTAATTCCGTGCTGCGGACGTCATTAGGGCTTAAGTAATCGAGAGGCTGCATCATTGCATCATCTTGGAATGGTGGGGTATTCTGATTGGTTCCCGGAATAGCATTCGAGACCACGGGATCGGAAAAATCTCCGACTTGCGAAGCTTGCTGATCGCCAGCAGAAAATCCGATGTTCATGAACGTGTCCCCCAGGTCGTCGTCAATATTGTCGAGATTATTGGGAGGCTGCGCCATTTGTTCATCGCCTTGCGTCTGTAATGCATGAGCATCCGTAGGAGTATCCTGCCGTGCAAGCGGTTGACCCCCAAATGGATTCTCTTGTGCCTGTTGTCGCAGTTGACGCATCTGCTGAGTAAACTGGTGCTGCACAGCTAAGTTTGAATACATTTGGGAGCCACCCACAGAACAGGACACACTTTTGCAAAAAGAATTTGTCTCGTGGAGGCTCATGTAGTTATCCAAAACAGTGGCAATGACAGGAAGCATACCAGCCCTCACGACCTTTTGTCGTATCTTCTCGGTACCTCTTGTGCTGATAAGAACCAAGCATTGGAAAGCAAGAGTCCACTTCCACGCGGTCAAAAGTTTCTTCTCGTTGTTGAAAATGCTGTTTGTTGAGCTGAAATTTGGGTTGTGGCACTCGAGGAGAATTTCCACCAATCGCTCTATCCCTCCGTCGTTGGAGAGTGTCTCCCGGACCTTGGCACTGGACGAAACAAGGTATGTCAAGTGGTTGAGGGAGTTCACAAGGGGCTTATCTGACGTCACATCGAGCGCTCGCCGGTCGTAAAGACTCGTCGTGATGGTGACAGCGGCTCTATTGTTGGATATAGACCTGTAATTGGAGTCTCTCATTACTTGTATGTAGGGCTCCGACGGTTAAGGATCTGGGGCAAGGGACTAGTAGTGTTTATGAACTCATCAAGTATTCGAGGATAAGGCAAAAAAAAAAAGGAATGGTTGAATGTGTAGCTTGTGTGTAGTAGACGGATGAGATGTTAATAATGATTGGTGATGGCAAAATCGAGGGCGAAATGGGCGCGACTGGATGATGAAAAAATCCGTGTACTCACTGATCGACAAGACCCTGAATTAGAGACGGATTTTCACTACACTTGTTTTTCGCATCATTCTTATTGTGAACAGTACAAGTTTACTTTACGAAAAATTCTCTATATTTCTTACTCCGGTATCCGACCTGCTTATTGAAATGTGGCCTTGGATCGCCTTATGTCACGTGCGCGCGCCGCTTTCTTTGCAGGATATGCCAAGACTATTCCACATTAGGAAGTCACTAAAAGTAGCCGTTAGCCGTGGTGGCGAGGTGGCGAAAAATGAAGCTTCTATGCTTACGTCAGCACGTTAGCCGTGCCCTTTTATGTTTGCTTTGAAATCAGGATGCATGGGGTTTCCTGCACATAAGCATAAGCGGCCCTGATAAGATAACATTGCTTTGCGCAATTTCCACTTCCCCAATGATGAACAGTGTGCCCTTGAAATCGATCGACCTGATAGATCTCGAAGAGTTGTTTGAATCCTCCCAAAAGATCATTGATCTGATTCCACAATGGCTGAACGGAGGTGTATATGACTATAAGGTCCCTCAGTCCTCTGAGAAGATCAATGTGAAGATCCACACCAAGAACCATTTGAACAACGATTACTGGGTGTCAAGAACAAACCACTTCACGGCACTTTCGATTGCGGAAAAGAAAAAACTTTGGAGCCAGCTCCTCCGCTATGTGGTGGGTTCTCTCCTGTCTCTTGATGACTCCCACACTGCTATCGAGAAGGACTATATCCACGAGCTAGACAGGTACAACCTTCACCCATATGAGACCTCGTACCAGGCTCCTCAGGGATATCAGAGCATTACGTATTTGGCAGAATTGTACTACCTGCTTCAGTTTCCCTTGAATCCAAGACGGTTCTGCAACTTGGTCCACGTGATCAAGAATGATGCAGATAATGAGGCATACGTGATCAGCCTTGCAGTTGACCCATCACTCATTCCTGGCGAATCAAAGCAACCCAAAGTTGTTGATGCTCAATATACTTCAATCGAACGCATCCGCTTTGATGGCTCTGACCTTGAATGGATCATGACCACGTGCTCTGATGCTAAAGGTGCGGTGCCCCATTGGCTAGCACGCACATCGATGAATGGGGTGGTTGCAAAGGATGTGCCATCTTTTTTAAAATGGGTTCATTCCAAAGAAGGTTAGGAACCTTGACTAAAGTCATTGAACAATGCTTTTTGATTTTTTGCTTGAATCATGTTTTTCCTTCACTCAATCCTCCAAGCCAGATTCTCACGTCCTCGCCAAGACTATCAAGGAACCCCAAATTAGCTGCCCCATATAAGCTGTCGGCCACTTTTATGAGGTAGTTCTCTTCACGTTCGGACGCAACGCGTGCTTTGGCCTTAGAATTGCTATCTTTAATTATGATGATGATCTTGTTCTCATGTCTGATGAGATAGAACATCCAGTCTCCTGATTTTCGGCTGGAGAACTTGTGTAAGCTCTCAGTAGCCACACTTGTTGCTGCAAAGACCCTGCCTCTGGACTTGCATACAAAATGCGCTATCAAGCGGTCGTGGAGGTGGAATATGACCTTGTAAAGCGACCTCTTGTTGCTGGGAATCGATTCATGTGGTCTGAGAAAAGTTGGGAGCGTTGGTAGCGAAGATCGGTAGCTCTTGGTTTCCGTATCGTAAACAAGGTAGAAGAAGCCACTTTCCACTTCCTCATGCAAGGTTCCTGCATTGGCGTCTCTTACCTCAATACCAATCGAGTCTTTAAGAGACCCAATGCTGTTAACCATCAGCATATGCAGGGCTCTAGTGAGTTCCATGACACCGTCTAGCAAATCGTTCTGGAGATCTGTGTAGAACTCTTTTCTTTCGAGCTGCTCCATGCCGGACTCAAAAGCTAGGATAGTTAACGTTTCATCCTCCAAGAAGACCACAAGCAGCATCTCCACGGTCTCAATCTTTTCGTCAGGGGAGTTGAGGCGCATTTGAATGAGGAATCTTGTGATTTCGTCACCCGTTAATCCAATTAAAAACTTACCTTTCGGAGAGTCTGGCTCCAGGCACAAATCCTCGACATTAGGCTGACTTGGGCTATGTTCAGTCCATGAATGAAACCAGCTAGGAGCCGTAGTGATTTGCTCGGAAACGGCCAGCCCAAGATATTTGAACCCATTGATGGTCTCGTTGATCGGCAGCACTATGAGTTTGTTGGTAATGGTGGCTGGGTGTAAGGCATCCATGGTGGATGCGTAAGAAGACATTGATACATCCGGGAGTTCGTCGTCTTCCAAATCTAGTTCTGCTTCTGCGGCACTTGATTCCTCTTTCTCTTTGTGCCACTTTCTCGTCAATGTCTCATAAATTCTTTCGATTTTTGGGCTTATGTTCTCCGAATCGAGACACCCATTTGAATCTAAACACTCGAGAATATTGTAGGCCTTGAGCATCTGCAAACGAGCCTCTTTTTCTTTCAACGACGGTTGAACGTGAGAATAAATAATGCCTCTTTTCTTAGGCGTGTCTTTGCTGACATTGGCAACGAGGATAGCACTGGGAGACACATCTCCACTGAATATAGTCTCGTCCAACTTGGACTTTTGTGCTTCGGAAACTTTGATTGAAGACACTTTGTAGCTGTTTTCCGGGAGAAAGCGGAAAAACCCAAGGTGATTCGTTCTGTTGGGCCAGCATAAGTTGGAGGGCCCAAAATGCGGCTCTGAACCGCAATTATAGTAATTCATGAAGCTTCCCCAGTGTTCTCTGAGCATCAGCTTGAAGGTAGAATCACCATGCATGTTTCGGAGCTTATCAAACGACAGATGAAACAATAGAAACGTGGCGTGCCATTCCTGGACCATGATCTCCAATTGCTGCTGGTATACGTCTTTGCTGGCATCCAGACCACACTTTCCAGACACAGACATGGATAAAAAGTAGTCTTTAGCAATTTCCACGCATAAAATCACCCCGTCGCTGACGTGGATCGAGACGGCTTTCGTGGAGTGGCCGAACTCAGAGGCCAAACTGCAGGAGCCTCGGATAAGGCCAATTGTGTTGAGTTTCTCCTCAAGCTCTGCGTTGCAATCATTTTCGAAGCCACCGCCGAGGCCAGCTTCGCCATTGGGGTCTGTTTTTGGCTTGATGAAAAAGAGAATCTGCTTGGAGAGTGCCTGGAGGCTCTCGTCATTCTGTGGAGCCCAGAGCGGGTTGTAGAGCGTGACGTAGTTGATTTGAGGCCGGGCGGATTTCTCGTTGGTTGGATCGGAAATAGCAGCAAACCCCAAGTTGGCTCCCCCAAAACGACGTATGAACTCCGACAAGTAGTTGCTCATAAATGGAGAAGACGGCCTGGTCACTGTGGAGCGCGTCTCAGTGCGGTGCATGCAAAGCACATGTGACGATCCAGGCACTGAGGTGGGACCATCATCTAAATCCGGGTGCCTGATTTTAGGTACACAATTTTTTATTTTTTTTTATTTTTATTTTTTTGGTACTGAGTAGAATACTGGAGCAGAGACTAGTGAGGCGATTTTGTTCAGAATAGTAAATTTGTCCAGTACTGCTCTACCAGGATATACCATCACACAAGCTACTGAAGTCTACTAGTGTATTTACTGACCTAGCTGTGCGTAGGACAGATCAGACACTACTCACTACTCCATGCACAACAAATTACAAAAAAATTTCACAAAGGCTTGATAATAAATTTAAAGGAATTTATGTTTGTTGATCCATTATATCCACACACTGACTTTTTTGTTTTTAGTCTGTGGTACTACAGTGTGTGTGTGTGGTGCTTAGTGTGTGTGGTACTTAGTGTGCGTGGTACTTAGTGTGTGTGATACGATTGTGGGGTATACTGTAATGTAGATTATGATGATGAATGCCTTTGAAAATTAGTAGACTTTTTCTAGGCGTGTCTATAGCCTGTAATGATGTCTAGAGGTCCCACAAGTCGTGCCAGCCGACGTTCTTCCTGACGGCGTTGGAGAACCCCTCGTGATGCTTGACCCAGATTCTTGTGGCCTCTCTATTTAGCAGGACTGGAGCCGCTTCAATCTTGTTGGCGATACCGTCGTACTGATTCTTGAAGAAATCAACGGATGAAACGAGACGGTTCTTTTTCTGCTTTGGGTCCTCCTCCTTCTCCACCTCAGCCACCCGCTTCTTGGCTACCTTTGTGCCGACAATCTCGTTGAGGCCCATCTGGATGAGCGGGAAAAGCCACTGCCGCTTGAGATTGACCACCTTGCGCTTTTGTTCGGCCTTCTCTCGTCCAATGAACATGGTGATCCCCTCCCAATCAGGGCCAAACACCAAGTACGACTCGCCGGTCTCAAGGTCTCTTTGGGTCTCTAACTTGATATCAAACTTGCGCACGAGCAGGGTTAAGGCCTCAATCTGTTTGAGTTCATGTGGCTTCAACGATGTCTTCATTTGCGAAGAGCCAACTTCAGGCGAGAGCATCTTGTCGAGGAACGGAATGAATTGACACGCAAGAAACTCGCCATTAGACGTGGGTCCACAGTACGATACGCGGGACCCGATGGGGATCAGATCGGCGATTTTCTTCATGACGGCTTTGTTTTGCTTGGCCTGCTCAAAGGTGCTGAAATCTAGATCCTTTGCATTGGGTATGAGACTGTCGAGGTTTCTGAATTTCAGCGAGTTGATGTCACTGAACAAAGACCAAAACTTCAAGGTCGCTAGCGTGGGGTAGAAGCTGGAATCACCTTTGGACGTTAGCGAGTCGTAGTAGAATAACCAGTCGCTCATTTCGGCTGGTCTCACCACCGAGTCATCTTGCACGTGCACCACGTCAAGATACTTGTTGAAACATCCTCTGACGACTTTATCAAGTGATCCTGAGGCAGCAGACTTACCATCTCCCGTGGAAACCATGTCCAATAGTTCGTTGAAGTTTTCCTCTTTGGAAAGTCGCTTGTCTCTGCGGAAAATGAGGTTGACCAAGGAAAACCATGTCATCAGCGCATCTTTATTGGCAAAGGTTCCATCTTTATCTTCTTGCAGGAAGAAATGCAAGTCCGAGTCGAGCTTTCGACACGAGAACTGGAGATAGTTGATGCATGCCCGGATATCACCATCGCAGATCTCAAACACCTCTGCAATCTTTTTTCTTTCAAGGCCCAAGTTTTCCATTTCACTGATTTTCGTTAGAAGCTCTTTGACCGAAGCCTGTGCAGCTACATTGATCTTTTTGTCCTTGTCGCCAGCGGCGGTAGGTTTCCGGAAAGGCACAATCTCACACATTGGGCGAAGCTTTTCCATAGGATTGATGCCTCCATGCCGGGAACCCAGGGGGTAAATGTCGTTGGCAATGCAAATGATTGGTCTGTTTAGCACAAAGCGCTTGCCTTTTCCAGACTTCTTTTTCTTTGGGTCGTCGTGTGCTTTGGACGACTGTTGGTCCTGCGAGAGGATATCAGAGATGACTTTGACGATATCGCCAGCATTGATGGCCGAGTCGATCTCATCAATCACCAAGCAAGTTGGCTTGCCCTTGGCCGAGATGGTATTCACGGTAAGGGCGTTTTTGATCTTCAACTTCAACGCAGACGTAGCATTAGCAAAGCGACTGGCACCTTGGGACTTTTCGACCCCCGACATGACGTCCATACTGTTAGCAGCATTCAACTCATCAACGTGGTACCCCATTTGTTTGGCGAGAAGATGAGCAATGGCCGTCTTGCCGATTCCGGGAGGACCATGCACCAAGAGCACTTTCTTAAAGGGTCTGCCCAAATGGTCGACGAAAGCGTCCTTCATGATATCCCGCCCAAACACCACGGCATCCCATTTCTTGAGCCAATGCATTACCATACGGTACTGTGACTCATTACCAGCGTGACACACCTGGAAGTACGTCTTTGGTCGATACTTGTCTGCCCACACGAGCGAGCACTCTGTATTCTTGTGTTTCAGGGAGTCGTGTTTCAGAATCTCCTTACTCTGTTCCACTAATTTCAGGCTCTTTCGGAGCTGTTGCCGCTGCTCCACGCGTTCATATAGCTTGTCCATGTTCATAATTCCCTCCTCATCGTCGAAAATGTACGACACCTTTTGCCTCTGGCGAGGCCTAAGCGTTATAGTCGAGCCGTCCAAAAGCCTGGCCTCTTTGGTGCCTGTTTTGGCATCCGTTCTTGTTTGTAAGGACTCTGTGTCTTTGCTGGTGTTTTCGCTGGGCGATGGTATCTGTGGATCGGTCGACTCCACGGAATTGAATAAAATGGACTGGGAAAAATCCAAGCCTGCAGGAGCGTCCAATTGCTGGCCCGGATCCTCGGGGGCTGCAAAGAGCAACGACTCGCTGAAGTCAAGGTTGGTCATGAAGGTGTAGTTGGTGCTTTAGATCATGATACGCGTAAGGTGCGAAACACGCGGCTGCGTAGACAGGCTGCGCAGAGACTGAGACTGAGACTGAGACTGAGATTGAGACTGAGACTGGAGCAGGAAGAGGAAGAGGAAGAAGAGTGGTTTTCAGGGAATTAGAAAATTTTTGAAAAAAAAAAACTATTTACTCAATAATTAGAGCTTTATTTAATACAATGGTTTTTTCATTGAAAAAATTCCGGGTGTTTCTGATTTTTAACGGGTGTTTTTTCCTGTTTTTTACGGTGTATTTTAGCCCAAGGTTTAGAGAGTGAGACGCAGAATTCTTAGTTTTTTCTCACTCTCACCAATCTCTAAGAAAATGACCTTGAAAAGTCTCAACCTCTAATTTCTAGAGTTCTTCGCATAGGAAAATGTGAAACATGTGGCAGAGATGAAACATGTGGCAAAGATGAAACACGTGACAGTGTCTCACATTTACAAGACTTTCTTTTTTTTTTTTTGATCATCATGTTTCATCATAGTATTACAGTCTCACCTTACCTTCAATACGGTAGTAGTAGTGCAGCATGTCTGCTACAGTAATGACTACGGCAATGACTACTACAGTAATACAATAATCAGTAATATAGAGTTTACTCCACATATTGATCTTTATGACAATGTAGGTTTTTGATGACTAAAATCGGTGGGATTCGTCAATCTATAATGAGAGTAAAAAAACTTGCAATTATTGGGTGTAAGCACGTGGAGCCTCGCCCTCGGGTCCGATAAACTCGGGGTCTCTCCATGGACCGTAATCGTTCAAGTACAATTGCTGGTCCGTGACATCCGACTCGCCTCCAAACTTGGTGGGCAAGTTTTCAGCAGGGATCTGCTTGAGCAATTCCTTCTTGTAGGAAGAGCCCAAGATGTGGATCTTGGACACCGTGACCGGGTCCAAGAAAGGCTTGAACAACTTGAACGCAGTGGAGAAGCCGAATGGCGCGTTGATACAGTAGAACTTGCCCATTCTCTCCGGGTAGTAGTCCTGGCCAATCTTAGAAGCCTCCTTGACGTAGCCAACCACCTGGTACGCCGCAGAAATCGAGATGCCCTTCAAGTCCATGATGGTGCACGAGGTTTCCACCAAGTGACCCTGCTTTCTAGAGCAAGCAGGCAATCTGTTCTGACTGAACAGCTCGTACTCCCACACCAAGTTCTTCAACATTCTCTCCTGGGTGGTGATCTTCAACATGTCTGGCAAGTACACCTTACCCAACTCCTCAAAGTAGCAGGGACGGCCGTCGTTGTCGGTCTTGTGGTAGTACTGTGGGTACATCTTGGCCACGAGAGGCTTTTCAGTGTACTGGAAGTCGGTCAAGATGGTGTTTGTGCCGAACTTCTCTCTCCAGGTCTCACAGTCCACGAACATGGTCTTGGCCTTTTCCAAGACAAACTTCCGTGCCCTCAAGAAACGGAGCAACGATGCATCGTCTAGGCGCTTCTCATATCCTAGTTTCACCAACGCCTCTCTTAACTCCGCCAACGTTTGCTTTTGCTCCTCCGTCAAGTTGGAAGTGTAGCCAGTTTGCGAGCTGGGGGCGGAGATTTGCGGGTATGATGCAAGGATTTCCTGTTCAGTAGCCATGGTATTTGCGGTGTGGGGGCGTGGTTCAAGCTGGGGTTTTTCCTCTGACGTGTATAAAAGAAAACGTGTCCTAGCTTATCTTGCGAGTTGGCATTTTTTCTTTGTTTTGTTGAGACTACTTTTGCTGCGACCTGTGTAATATCATCCCTGCCGAGTGCTTCCCCTGGAACAAGAGTAGACATACTTTACTAATGGATTTTTTAGGGATGATGTATTTTTAGGAATCATGGAGCGGTAACCTTTTATTAGACCCATTATTGGTCCTGTATAAACACGGCGTAGCTCTAGTATGTGTTTGGTTTTACTTGGGATCGGTGGCTCGTGTAGTGGTCCGTCTACTGCGCATACATTAGAAATCGGTGTGGTTATACAGGCCATCAGTACGGTAATTGAGTCTGGTACAGTGGGGTCAGATATATTGTTTTATATTGCATTCAAATCATTCAGATCTGATATCTTGGTCCAATGACTAGCTCTTATCAGTAGTGCTGGAGTCAGCCAATATATTTGTCCAACATAGAAATCGGCCTGCGAATTACGCAGTGATATCCACCTGCGGCATTCTTCTCTATCAATTTTGATGCACACTGGTATCAACACTGCAAATGTACCTTCTGCTCTATAAACCATCATCACTCCCGCTTGAGCCACCGCTTGAACGGGTTCTTGGAACCACCCCGGGGCCCTAGGAGTGACGCGGAACTGAAACTCTCCACCAAACTCGACTCGTATTCAGACGGGAATCTTAGCTTCAACGCCGAAAGGGCATTATCCACCAACCGCCGCTGCCCGGGGAGTGTAGCGTCCACGAAATTCAGATCCACAAACACGACCGCAGACTTGTCCAAGTCCAAGTTGGCCCGCTCCACCACATTGCATACGAACGCTTGCCAGAGCTTGCTGTCATTCTGAAGGTCGCCACACTGCTCGGCTCGCTGAAGCCGAGACGTCAACTCGTTGACCTTCTTCAAAATCGTAGCACTCTGCTTCTGTAAGTCTTTGATTGTGATGTTGGACGTGATGAACGAGAAAATCTCCTCATTGCTTCGGCAGAGAGACTTGATGAATCCTTCTGTTTCATTATCGCCCACCAAGTCCAAGAACTCCGACTTTTCAAACTCCAACGACCCAATCTGGTAAACATTCCGCTCATCATTCAACCGGATTCCCTCTGCACTATCGCGGGTCTGATCTCGCCCGTAGTAATTCTCTTTCGTTGGACTCTGAGCTCGCACTCCTTTACCCACTGATACGTTCAGACTGACCGTAGTGCTCATGCTATTATGTGAGCTTGAATATCCAAAGTTGAACTGTCTGGATTGATGGCTGCCGTTTGCTTGCAAAAGATGTATGAATTCCGTAAGACGCAAGTACTTGTCGATCAAGTATGGAGTCGTGGGCAACTCACTGGATGCCAGGCTTCCGCTCAAACCCAAGTCAAATCTCTTCATCTCATGACTCAAGTCGAGCACCTTCTCGTTGAAATCGTTTTTCCGCCCGGTCACCTTATCGAAATAGTCGTATACTTCGGACTCGTGTCTTCTCAAGAAATCATTCATTCTTACCAAATGTGGCTCCTTATGAGGGCTGAACTCCTGCCTATTAGCAAGATTCAAAAGAACCTTTGCAAGGATGGTCAAGGTCCTTTGAGCATCTCCTTTTTGATGATCCTTGGTCAAGTAAAAAAGCTTTGGGTTCAATATGGCGGGGCAGAAAAACCGCAAGAATATAAAAGCACTCAAGCAGTTTAACGATGTCACCTTGTCTTCGGGGTCACACGCTAAATCCACCTTGGTCCGGAAATTTTTCAACTGGCTCTTGATTTGTTGCGGCAAGTCATTGGACGTGGTGTAGATACGATGCCACAAATCCTCACAGTACTTGCTCAAGTTCTCGAAATTCTGGTTGACAATGTTCTTCACTCGTTCATCTAACTCGTCTTTGTCTTCACTGCTTTCGTCATCGCTGTAATCACTATCGCTTTCTTCATCGCTTTCACCCGAAGTCTTAGTTTTTCTTTTGGCAGACTCCTGAGCTCTCACATATCTGGGATCAATTTCACAGTTCTTCTTCTCACGGGAAACTTTTTCAAAAAAGTTACCAAAAACTTTTTCGAGGTATTCCTGGCCGATTCTGAAGATGTACTTTTCCAAAGACTTGGTGAAGATGGATGAGCCTCTGAACAAGGTGTTGAACACATTGTTGCTTTGAGCGGAATTTGTAGTTTTGCTGAGGTAGTTTTTCCTGGTGACATTGTCGACTGTAACAAGCTCCACTTCGATCAAGGCTTTAAACCATTGCTCTTCAACGCCTATGCTTTGGAAGATATCTAACAAGATGAAACTGACATTTTCGAATTCCGATGTGCCCACAGTGCAATTGCAAAACTCAATGAGTTGCTTCATTGGACAGTTCAACAACATATTTTCAAGCGTCCGGAACTCCACTGGAGGCGGAATGAAGTACTCCTTCAAGTCCACAGTGACCAAGAGTTTTCCAACTGGAAGATTGTTAGCATCGTATATTGAGAGCCTCACAATATTATTGCCCGCAGGTGCTGCTCCGACGCCCAGAGACAGAATCCCATTTGCTGCGGTCAGACCAGCAACATCGATGGACTCCCCAGCACTATTTTCAACCATCATTGTTGATATGGTTTGGAGCTTTTGCGTTAGGATATCCGGAGTCACAAACACTGTGCCAATGACACGATCAGTTAAGGCATACCCTCTATCCGTAGAGCACTTCTTGATGACAATACGGACCATTTGCGTCAGGATGGGAAGGTCGGTAGAAAACTCCTCCTTCCAAAACGGATTAGTGGTGTGGCCGACTGCAGAGGTCTTGGCCCATGGAAAGCCCCATATAAGCACTTCGGCGTAAATCTTCCCCAGATTTTTGTCAGAGTTCGAGACATTATCGAAATTGGCCTCTATGATATCTAGAGACATTTTTTTCGACACCCGAAGATGGTCCCGAGAGAAGTTTGCGAGGTCTAGAATTTGTTCGGTCTGTTCTGGAGAAACCATGGATTTCGTGGATTTTGACGCATGCGCATGCACTGATTCCAGACCACCATCCAGCTCCAAAGTACCCTCCAAACTTACCACCCGAGTTACGGTAGAGTTGTCCAAGATGGAATTCTCATTGTACATTCCAATGTACTCGCGTTTAGCAAAATAATTCAAACCAACAAACCAATCCTCCAAGTCGATGTGCAAAGGAAATTCAATCAAGATCCGCAGGTTGTTCGCAATGAGCCTGCCATCCTTCTCTAACAAACTCAGCAGAGATAATGAGTCCAGGGTCAAGTTGGATGTGGCCCGAATCGTATTATTGAGCCGCAACTCTCTAAGGTGGCCAATGAAGATGGTGTTCGGGGAGTTGCAGATGGAATGGTGCATTTCCCTAATTTCCGAGCTCAAGACCTTCCTCACATTTATGGAGTAGAGCAAGGTACCATCAAGCTCGGTGATGAAATTAAGCATACCATTGGACTTCAACACACCCATGGTGTAGAACCATCCCTCCGGCACATTGCCCTCAGGAGCAGCAGTAGAGCTACTATTATTACCACCATCGAATTCGTCAATGTAAATGGGGGCACGGGGACCATCCACCAAGTTCACATTCTTTGTTTTTGCCGGAATGGGCCCATAAATCTTAAAACGGCACACGAGCAACTCGTGAGAGTCGGAGGACAGTGTTGCTATGGCTCTATTTTCTGCAAACCACTTCTTGGCGAGCCCCAGAGGTTTCATGTTCTGCCATGCCAACAACGACAGGAGAATGTAGCCAAACTGAGAGCGGGACATGGTGCGTAAATATAATCTATCGTTGTTGAACGACCGAATGAATATATACGGGAATTCTTCGGAGCCAACAGCAGCTTCGGACTCGGACTTATTTTTGCCAAAGCGTTTCTTGGGCGTAGACCCCTGAGAATGTGCGGAGGTGAAGATCTGCACTTGGCATGATTGGATTTCTGTTATTAGAAGCAATTCGTCTCCGTCGTAGTCTCGGGATCGTATGGAGCCGTGCTCGGTGAACGTAATGCTTAGTTGCTGGGTCCAAGAAACCGAGTCTCGGGACACAAACACGTCATTGCTCTTGAAGATGGCCTTGTCTCTTAGTAGAGCCTTGTGGAAGGGGGAGGCGTGGGTCATCGTAGCGAGTAAAAGGGAAGGAGTAAAGGGTGAAAACGAGCGGTGGTTAGGCAGCCAAGGAGAAAGGGATACGAAAAAGAGCGACGTTTTGTGGGAGAACTATGAGGCTATTTAAGGAAAACCTATAGTAATATGTCTGATTCACTTTGAAGGTGATCTGTGTGAAAAGCAAGTCGTCAAAGATTGTTTGTAGGTAACGTTTCAAGTGTTGAGGTGGGCTGAAACAGCGTCTTGACGCCTGCAGGTATGCATCCACCTCGCGTGGCTGACGTGAGCGGCAGAACAAGCACCAAAAGCGGAGAGACAATGATTGCTATAGAGCGACAGTTTGCGTGGGGTGGGTTTACGTGCAGGAACAACACTACGAAATATATACGACTCGACGTTCGGTGTCAGGGGGTAATAGCACCGCTTTACGAGCAACAATGGTGTCACGTATGTTTTGGGAATGCCGTCAACGGTAATGGGCTATGCTATGCGGCGTGCAGCGCTGCATAAAGGCGAGCTTCTGCATGCAGGTACCAACGATGGAAGACGAGCAAACCGTGCGCTGATAGCCTATCGTGTGCCAACGCCAAACAGACTACTGGAGCTGAGACAAGTTGACGCGCGGACCTGCACACTCCGGCTCGCCCAAACCGTGCGTGCAGGAATTTTCACCAGCATTTCTTTAACGATGGTTTTCGGGGGACCAAACGGGTGGGTGCACGGGTGTAAAGACCAGAGCAGCTGTTTCAAAGTCGTAGTTAAACGAAGCCAAGACGGTTTTGAAAATGTACGGGTTTACAGCCGAACAATAGGATCGAGAGTCACCAATCAAANAAAAAAAAAAAAACAAACTTTGACGTGTTGTACAATTACGGAAGAATGGGAAGTAAGGTGTATCAGTACTGCATTAATACAGATAATAAGGCATAGAGGCCAGAAAAATAAAGACATAAAAGAGGCATCTCATGGGTTACAAAGAAGCATCGATTAGGCATAAAAAAAAAAATCGATTCACATTTATACGTCTTGAAACCCTTATTAGGGTTCAATAAAGGTTCAATAAAGGTTCAATAAAGGTTCAATAAAGGTTCAATAAAGGTACTTGGCTCATTAGGGTACAGTGAGGGAGAAGAGGAGTGAGTATGGAGTGGCAGCTCTCACAGCACTCTGGTGCAAGAGAAAAGGTGCGCGCGATGAATTTTATTCTTCAACAAACACGTACTCAGACGCCCGATGACATCGGAATACCATGTGTCGGCCGAAATGAACGAATCCTTGCATATGGGCGGCGCCTCTGAGCCCGCCGGTGTCGAAGAAGTTCATCCGATGCACGCCCACTCCCAGGCATGTACCTACTGTGGCTTGGACTCTGCAGCGTCATTGGTCAAGTGTGAAATCTGTGACAAGTGGTTCTGCAATGGGAAGGGACAGCTCACAGGCTCCCATATCGTCACACACTTGGTTCTCTCCAAGCACAATTGTGTGTCGCTTAGTGAATCGTCTCCCTTGGGTGCAGAGACCTTGGAATGCTACAACTGTGGCAACAAGAATGTGTTTGTCTTGGGGTTTGTGGCGGCCAAACAGGACCTGGTGGTGGTGATCTTGTGCCGGCTGCCCTGTGCTCTTCAAAGAGATATCAACTGGGATATCAATGAGTGGCAGCCATTGTTGGAGAACCGCTCTCTATTGCCATGGGTGGCTCCATTTCCGCCTCTAGATCAGATGGCCCAAGCACTCCCCATTTCCGATAGCCAGGCCCGAATGCTTGAGGCGAAGTGGCGTACCAACCAGAACGCCTCTCTCTCCGATTTGAACGGCTCTGCGGAGCCGGAATTGAAGCTTCTTCCGGTACCTTTGCGCTTCAACGACGGGGTCACTTACCACAACTCGTGGGTGCCCTTGATAGAGGCCGAGGCCGAGTGTGATAAGGCTTTGAAGGATGCCCAGGCCTTGGAACATGTTACTTTACACTGGGAAGAGGCCTCCAACGGTGATTACTTGGCGAACTTCATGCTTTCCAGCTACGAAAACACAAACCTCATGGTGGCCATTGGCGATACCATCAAGATCCACTACCGGTCTGTGGGAAATACCATGGCTAAGGAGACCTGGGAAGGCGAGGGCATTATAGTGCTGCGTCCAAGTGCTAAGAAAGACCACTTCACTGCTAGTTTTCCGCGCGTGGATAGTCCACCTACCCATGTTTCCAATGGCTTCACCATTGAGTTCATGTGGGTGGGAGTTCCCTACTTCCGGTTGATAAATGCCGTGAAGACCTTTGCCACAAACTCAAAATCATTAAGTGCTTACCTCTACCATACCATCTTGGGACACCAGGTGGTGGATGTGCAGTTTAAGACCAAGATCCCCAACAACTTAAACATTCCAGGCATGATAGACTTGAACGAGTCGCAGAAAAAGGCATTGACCATGGCCATCAAAAATCCCTTATCGTTGATCCAGGGTCCTCCGGGAACTGGAAAAACCGTGACGTCCAGTGCCATCATCTACCACCTCTCCAAGTTGCAGAAAAATAGAATTTTGGTGTGTGCTCCGCTGAATGTGGCCGTCGACCACCTTGCAGCCAAGTTGCACACTTTAGGGTTAAACGTGGTACGTCTTTATTCCAAGGCACGTGAAGAGGTTGAAGCGGGTTACTTGGATTGTGATATCCGGACGTTGGCCGCCAAAAAGCTCAAATTCGGCCAGAACTTGCTCAAGAAAAGAGAATCTGGCGGCTGGCTAACTAGCGAAGAAACCAGTCGTCTTGATGCTGCTTTCCGCAAGGCAGAGAAGCTGCTCATTGAAAATGCGGATGTGGTGTGCTGCACATGTGTGGGTGCTCTGGATAGAAGAATCAAGGGCCGTTTCAATACGGTGTTGATTGACGAGAGTACTCAGGCATTGGAGGCCGAGGTCATTGTGCCTTTGGTGAAAGGATGCAAGCAGTTGATCTTGGTTGGAGACCACCAGCAATTGGGGCCTGTTGTCATTGAGGAAAAGGCAGGCAAGGCCGGGCTTTCACAGTCTCTTTTCGAGAGACTCATAGCTTTGGGTCACGTCCCTCACCGGCTCGAGATCCAGTACCGTATGAACCCAGTATTGGCCGAATTCCCCTCCAATATGTTCTATGAGGGCTCTCTTCAGAATGGAGTGAGTTCGGAGGACCGCACATGGGCCGGCCTGACGTTTCCCTGGCCTGTTCCCCGCACACCAATGATGTTCTGGGTCAACTACGGTAAAGAGGAGCTGAGTGCCAATGGAAACTCGTACTTGAACCGTGTGGAGGCCATGAACGTGGAGAAGGTAATCACGCGGCTCTTTAATGATGGAATCAAACCCAGCCAAATTGGAGTCATTACGCCATACGAAGGACAAAGAGCCTACATTTCCAACTACATGACCATCAACACGCTGATTCTCGAGAAGAGGGCTCAGTATGAAGAAGTGGAGATCTTGTCGGTGGACTCGTTCCAGGGCAGGGAAAAGGACTTTGTTATCTTATCGTGTGTTCGTGGAAATGAAGATAACAACATTGGATTTTTGAGAGACCCTCGCCGGTTGAACGTGGCATTGACCCGGGCCAAGTACGGCATGGTGGTGCTTGGAAACCCCACTGCCTTGAGCAGAAACAAGTTGTGGAACCGGCTTTTGGTGCACTACAGAGAAAAGGGATGTCTTGTTGAAGGTCCACTCGATAACTTGCAACTCTCGCTCGTGCAGTTGAAGGAAGCAAAGGAGAGGGACATTCGTCAAGTTCCCAAACGGGATTTCGATAAACATGACGACTTACAGAGTATGCTCTCCTATGTACCGGACCACGCGGACTTGGCCTACTCTGCAACGCACCAAGCGGAGCCAGAGCAGCGGATCGACGAGAGTATGTGGCCACAGCTCACCAGGAACCAAGTGTCTACACTTCATACCGAATACCAGGCTGCAGAGCATAGCGAGACTCCGAAGTTTGAGGACATGAAGAATTTTGTGGACGCGTTTTCCAGTGCTCTTAACATCTAAACCGGAATGTCAAGCAGTTTACGATGGGAATGTCCGGATGTGGGAATGCCCCGAGTTAAAAATGTGTCACTAATTTAGAATGAGGGGATGGAGGATTGAAAGTTGACGAAGAAGTAGCCAAGGAATTTAATTGACAATTGAAGGCAGTCAGCAATAATGTGCGAGCCAACAATAGCAGTTAAGGAGTTGGCAAGATGGAATGTCCAAATAAGATTTCAGAAACCAAAATGTCCGAAGCCAAATTTCCAAGGCCAAACTTCCAAAGCCAAGTTTCCAAATCCAAATTCATGTGCTGATTAAAACGGCTAAGTTCTCGCTAAAAATTGGTGCATTTGAAACTGGGTGCAGCTCAGAACTCCTCGAAAATAATCGTTGTGCTATCCGAGTCTTCGCAAGTCAAACGACGGCCAAACGGGATCAATGCGCGTGCTCGGGGCAGACTGCAGCCTAATCGGGCAAGAGGCATGAACTATACAGGACCTCTGCATTCTCCTCGTTCGCCTGCAGACAAATGGCTTCGATCAGGAGCCATGCAAGAGAACTGGATCCAGATCAAAGATTCAAGATCAAGGACCGGAGATCCAGGGGACTTGAGAGTCTTGGTCCATCCACTGAACTGACCCAGAAGCCACTTGGCCCGAATACCAGACAACAGTGGCGATCTTAAGATCGTTGCTAATTTGAGCGATCACTGACCAGGAGGCGCGCCACGCACCTGTATGGGCTCGCACGGAAGATGCGGCCGCGATCAGCTGCAACGCGGCTTAGTGAATTGCGGGGGCAGATGAGTTTAGCCATTCAGCGCTCGCCATAGTAATCCATAGTAATTAAGTACGAGCAACCAACCGAGCACTCAGGTTGTGGGGATCTGTCCCGGCTAATATATTCGTGTCAAAAGTGAATTTTTATTTTAAGCATTGGTACAACAGAATTTAGTAGTAGTGGTGGGTAGTAGTGGTGGAGTAGCAAGTGATTATTAATGTGTAATTACAAGTGGGTTCTAGTATTGGGATCTAGTATTGGTCAAGGTGAGTGGGTATTCATAATGTATTAACGAGTGAATAAATCAACTCTCAAGTGTATGTAAATGAGTGGCAGAAGCAGGGCCGGCCGTCGCTTCTGGAATAGGGCATAAATAAGGTATGATAGAAGACGCGTTTAGGCGGAAAAAAAGCTGGAGAAGTCAAGGTCGTCTTTGCAGTTTTTGACTGGGGCAGCAGGGAAAAAGTCCAAGTTGATGGGCTGGAGAAGCAGGTCGAGCGTGTTCAAGTCCGCAAGGTCGTCCATCTGCTCGTATGCAAGGTTGAGAGGCTCGTGGTCAGCCTTGGGCATGTGCATGAAAGCATCAAACTCGTTTGGAGGGAATTCTGGGGTGGTTGTGCATAGAAGAGGCGTTTGGAAGTCGGATGCTTTGCTCTGGGTGCTTTCCTGCTTGGTCATGTTGTCCAAGCATGAGAGGATTTCCTGGGTGTTCTGGGACTGAGTTCTGCGAAGTCTCTTTTCAGCAGGCTTCTTGATGCAGTTGGGGCCTTTGTAAGTCTTGAACTGGAATCCGCCTGCGGATTTGCGTCTGGGAATACAAGGCTCCGACTTGGTTCTCTTGTGCGTGGCCTTGGCCTCCACTGGGGGGAAGTACGAGTCCTCGGTGTATGCAGGCTGGGCCCCGAACGAGCTGTGGAATGTAGTATTCTGGTATGCTGGTTCTGGGTATGATGTTTGCTGGGGCATGGCGTATGCGTCGAAAGCTGGTGCCTGCTCGTTGCCGAAGTTGACGTTCATCAACCCCAAGCCGAAAGTGCTGTCTCCGAACATGTTGTACTGGTTGTCGTATGTAGACAAGCCACACTGGGAAAGCTCATCTTCCAGACCGTAGACCAGGAACAGGTCGTTGGTGTGAGACATTGGCGATTGGCTGTTGGGTCCATTGGGCGAGAACTCCATGTTGGGAGAAGAGATGGTGGACGAGGTGTCGGAGTCGGCCTCCTCGCTCTTGATGGGACTCAAGTCAACAAACACAAAGTCCTGGGGCATGCCTGGCTTGTTCTTGGGTCTCTTCTTCATGTAAGGTCTCTTGGTCATGCCTTGCTTGCCAGCAGCGGAGATCTTCAACGAGTTGTTGAGACATTCGAGCGACGAGTCGGCCTCGGAGCTGCTGCCGTTTCCCGAGGACACGGTTCTCTTGACTCTCCACATTTTTTTTCCGTTGGCTGGTGGTAATACTTGCATTTTCTGAGGTTAGTACTTGTTCTTCTATGTGGTGCTGTGACTATGTGGTGACCACGGTATACTGTAGTGTAACCTTGTCATGTCCAAAGTCCAATGTCTCATTGGCGTATGGTAGTCATTGTGGGATTGTAGCACATACTTGATGATTGAATTGTGATGATGAAAAAACGAAGCAGGAGGGGATGGTGGAATTTATATCAATCAAGGCCGGCCCAATTCCTGTCCCCACCAAAGAGAGGCAATATGCCTAATGAGCCATAGGATGAGATGCGCTAGTAGTGGTTGCAGACGCGTCATGCATCCCGCCTAATACGCGCGCACTAGGGTTATGAATCGAAGCCACTCATGTAGTCCATAAACCGGATTAAGACAGATAATGAAGTACCCCAGATTTACACTTTTTTTTGCCTTTTCTTGCCACATTATCTTCACCGCTTCAATCTTTGATTCAATGAAGACACTATTGTATAGCTGCATGTTCGGGTATTTACCCCTGTCCATTGTTTCTATTGATTAGAGTTGTGCTACTTTCTGCACAGTCAGGCGCTTACATCTAAACGCATACCAGGGTCAAAGATGGGGGGAGCAGGAAAGTTTCCTAATTAGGCTCGAGACTGCACATGCGCAACTATGTATAGACTTATTCTGATTTATTACGTACATTCGCCTGCGCTCTAGGGAAAGGAGGTCTCTCCTCTTTTGCCCCTTTAGGAAAGAAAAGTGCGTTTGCTTATTTGGTTATCGCAGCGGATTTAGGCAGCGGAATACGGGCCATGCATCCGCCGGTACTTCTGCCTCCGATTCGTGCTCCATCCCCTCATAGACCAATTTGTCAAATGCATGTCTTAAATTCGGTTCTTCGGCACATGAGAGGAGATGTTTCCTGGGTGTTGCAGATAAGCGCCCAACCTAAGCCCCATTAGTAGACAACCAAGTGGGAGGTGAAAGCCTCGAAATTCGGACTTTTGAAGGTTTCTGGATTGCGACACAAGGAATGGCGGAGGTTGCTCGGTTAGCATCATGGGAAATCCAATGCACGTCGAGGCATCATCATGCACGCGAGAGCCTAATTAGGCATCGCGGGCTTGAAAAGGCAACATAAAATGAATTATACGACTCTGCGCGTCTGTACACTCTCATTCCGCACCGTGCGTGTACAGAGGAGGGGTGGGTTGCGATCATGGTTGCATGCAGTTCGCTCATGCGGCGTCCTTGGGAAAATAGGTGCGGACACTCGCGTCCATAAGTCCGTGGACCCCGTAAATACAATATCTTAAATCTTCGTATTGTAGCGAGTGGGCGTTGCCAAGTGCCAAATTCAAGTGTGTGTCGAAATCCGCCTCCTGCAAAGGCGTGGCATCGGCCATGCGCAGTGCTGTGGGGGACGTTGTAAATCCGGGTTGAGCATCCTCATCTCGCATTGAAAATGAGTACCGCGCGCCCGTGGCTTCTCCGCATTTCTAAGTTCGGCGACTTGCCTCCAAAGTCTCCGAATGATGCAGCGAAGTGGGGAGCGGCGACGTAGGTGACGGGATCAATGCGACATATGCTTTTGATTCTTTGTGGGGCTTCTCTGCTTGACTGCGACCGCATGTAATTTGGAAATTGTCACCTTGACTCTCACGCCTTCGCATGCACTGACATTTTTTAATACGCAACAGACCAGAATGCCCAATCAACCTGATCAAATTTTTTTTTTCTTGCGTCCAAAAGATTATCATAATTCATGGCCATTTTCAAGCATGGATGGAGACCCTGGGCCCTTAAAATTGACATCACATAGAACACTCCAGATTTAAATATCTTAAAGACTTGTAGGACTTGAGCAGATTGATGTTGTCCTTTGGCCGTACAAAAATGAACACATTTGTTGAAAATCCCCTGCAGCGATGGCGAGGCGCTCGCTTCCCTCAAAGTTCAATACGCATTGGTGTGGTACACACATTGGGGGCATGCAATGTGTACAGCTCGGCCGCATTAAACACTTTGGATGTCCCTTAAGATGCGCGTGTGAAGCAAGCGAAAAAAATCATTGGAAAAAGATCGTCATCTCGTTAGCGGAATCAAGGTTGCAGGCGTGGAGGCATTAGTTCCTGTTCTGGGCGAAAACCATATCAAGCTTGCGTGGTGCGCACTGAAAAAAAAAGTGCCACCGCCATCGGCCTGCCGCATCGGGAGAAGTAATGAGGTCTCCGAGCAGCCTTTGGGCCCAAACGTAAACAAACCTCTCCATGCAAGTAATATAAACCATGCAAGCATAGAAGTATGATAACATGGCCGTCCAGGCACGGCGGTGTAAACGACGCACATGGCCAATGCATGTCATCTAGTAAAAGGCACAGGCCATGCAAGTAATCTAGAGTAGGCACCGTTACGAACAGCTTGATCCCAAAATGGAACAAGAGATCACGCAGGGTTTTCACAATAAACAACTCGTCCCAATGAAGCCATCTCGACTTTTTGGAATGTTCAACTTTACTCGTCTTTGGACTGCTCAAGTTGTTTTGCTTTCTCCATGAGCCTCTTCTTGGCTTCCGGCGTATAATCCAAGGTCCGATGTTCCAACGAAGTCATGGTCATGCCAATATTTTCTCTTTTCCGTCTTTCCACCTCTTCACGCAGGTGAGGCTCGAACTTGATGAACTGGTAATCCTTGCCGGCTTGCCAGAAAGCGTAGCTGCCTGCGATTACGGCGAGGGTGCCAACAATAAGCTTATGCTTGATGGGTGCGGAGGGAGGAAGGTTGTTCATTGGATATGAGTGTTTGAGAAAAGCCAGGGTTATTTTTGGGTTGAATGATCAGAAATTCGGGGTTGGGTTTTCACGTTTCACGTAAGTTTTAGAGTGTCCACTTGGTTCTGTTGGTCCACTTGGTTCGGTGTTTTTCAGGTGTTTGTTTCAGATGTTCTCTTGTTTTCGCTGCGCGATACGCGGTCACCGCGACTTCTCATACAGACCAACCCAACTTGATCCGTGAGACCAAACCAACTTCAAACATCACCACCTGCAGTATTCAGCCAGTATATTTTTTGCCAGTAGTAGATAGACATGGAGGATTCGTGACTTTAGTCGATTTTCCCAAAAGTTAGAAACCCGGGGATTTCTTGGATTTCTTGGTCGACTAGTTTTCATGCTTAACCAGTACTCCTCCAGTTCCCATAAATTTCTATGGTGTTTTCGAATTTATAAAAGGATCCATTGTTCTTGATAAAAGTCTGCAGTCCTCTTGTTTTATAAAAATCCACTGTTTTTCTTGTTCTCTTCAAAACTCTGGTAGTGCGCCCTGTAGTGCGCCCTGTAGTAGTAACCTTTGGATGCTGAATGAGATGCTAATTTCTGACCCAGTCTTTTGAAAAATTATGGTATCAGACACGACTCAATTTTTCGTTTCATTTTTCGTTTAATATTTCGTTTAATATTTCGTTTAATATTTCGTTTAATATTCGTTTAATATTTCAGTTTAATGTTTTCGATTCATTTTTGACTTCTTTATAGGTGAGGTGGACTGGAATCTATAGGCATGGACAAAAAAGCACGCGGAGCGGAAAGGGACGGCTGGAGAGCACCATATATACGTGCCAAAAAGAGTATGGCAGAGCAGTTTAAATTTAAGCGAATGGACCTAAAAGGGGAATATATCTGGGTGTCACGGTGAACTAAGCCCCATTGGGAAATCCGGATTTTCTCCCAGTGCTTGTCCAGAGCCTGCGATTTCCCGTTTGGGCAGTCTCACTGCGCACCTCATGCGCCTGCCGCATACTTACAAGATAAGCTCTCGTCTAAGCAACACTTCACGTTGATCCAGGTCCCGTCTGCCAAGCATATCTTGGCACATGAGGATTGTATTGAACAGCAAGTCTTTTTTAAAATTAAACAATTACGGCTACAGACCAGTACACCCGAAGTACTAGACACCTAGACACCTAGACACCTAGTCAAGTAGACCAGTACACCCTATAGATAGTACACCCTAGAAACTAGACAAAACCACGTGAAAATATCACATTACGTTGTTTATTGCATGATCTTAAAACCATTGTCAGGCCATAACCACGTGGATTGTTGAGCAATGGATGCGGCATTGATCCGGAAATCCTCCAACGGCGCGCCCCGTGCAGGATTGCCTATTTAGGAAACATAAGTGTTGCGTCCACTGTATCCACTACCATAACAGGCCACCAGCGTAGACCAAGAAAAAATGCAATTATTAGAGATTTGGGTAGAAATGGTACTTAGCCGGTTTTAGATTGGGGCTAGACTGGGAGAAAGTGGTACTTGCACGACCAAGACGGTGCATGGTATACCATGGTCAAGAGAACAGAAACCATCGGAGTAGTAGAATACAGAGTAGGTAGCATGAGCTCCAGAAAGACCTCAAAATATATTTTGTACTGGACACACTCCAAAAAAATAGACTGGAGGCACTAGACTTACTAGAACTGGAAACAGTGTAAGAAGCATCCGTACACACTACTCATTCCATGCTGCCCCAGTCTATACCCTAGACTACTCCACACTATCACTCATATCACCACGTTTTCTACTGATAGAAGCACAACTGTATAGTGGTACTAGACTTAGTACTAGACACTACAATACTAGATAGTACTAGACTAGACATTAGTACTGACACTAGAACTAGACACTACAAACAGACACTAGTATTAGAGATACTGTACTATAGTTTATATGTATTTGCTGAAGTTAAAGCACAAGACGCTCCAAGAGCCATATTGAGGTACACATTAAAGTATTATTAATCAACCTTATCACATTGATAAAATAAATGTCCTGATAATATAGCTGATAAATAATATAATCCTAATGATATCCACACTCACTTCCTCTAGACCATACCAGACCACCATATCTACTACTTAGTATAAAGACACTTGCCAAACTCATCTTCCACCACTCCTGCCCACCACTTCTGTCCACCTCCACTTCCTGCCCTAGACCTGCATGGGCCTCCATGGTTCTGGGTAGATCAGTAGCTGTGAGCAGCTGTGAATAGCAGTGAGTTGTTGTCATGTGACGAGGATGCGACCTGAGTTGGGTTTCTAAGTATCATCATTTCTAAGCACTTCGACTCCCATGCAATTCTACGCAATTTCCACGCACCATCTTCTACACTTCGCTTACACCTTCGCTTACACCTTAGCCAACACGCTTGTTACTCCAATTTGAAGCATTTCAAGAAATGCAAAAGATCTGGAGATCCCACTGAAATGTTCTAGATTATTCTGGATATCCATTAGACAGTACAATACTAGACAGTCTAGTACTGGAGAAAGTGTATTAGTGACAGACTAGTAGTACCAATAATCACTCAGTACTAGTACTAGGCACTAGTTCTAGCACCAGACACTCAGCACTAGTAATAGACCTTACTAGTTCTAGCACTAGACACTAGTATTAGTACTGAGTGCCTAGTACTAGTAACAGACTTACTACTACTAAACAGTAGTACCAGAATACTGTACTAGTACTAGAAGTTCTGTGTAGATTAGTATTTCCACAAATGTATTTGCAGTAAACCTGTCTTCAACTGGAATTAACATTCCTCTATGATATCCCAAAAAATGCTATGAATAGCTAATACTAGGGATTATCAATCAATTACTGTCATATCTAAATCCATATGTATCTTAGATCCAGGATGATCATAGAAAGTATGAAACTCTTAAGGAATCATTAGCAATTAATGTAGCTGAAGGTGTAGCTAAGTACATCGTATACCACTTCATGTATAAGTTCCATACCATGGTGGATGTAGATCCGGTTCCACTCCAAGATCCACCATTCAATAGCTAGTGTCATGAGATCTAAGTAGACAAGTAGTACTAGACTAGTACTAGCAACACTGTATAGTACTAGACTACAGTAACAATCTGGGTTACTAACTGGAGCACGAGTATGTGGACGAGTTGGTATCAGTGGAGTAACCCAGACTATTACTGTAGTCTGGTACTAGTCTAGTACCCGCACCAATGTATATGGAAAGGCTTTCGCGGAATGCGAGATTGAGATTGAGAAACGCAGAAATGCACCAGTCCTAGAGCCGGATCCACGCACTAAATTGAAGCGACGATTACGAGTAGTAGTAGATCATCATTAAATTGAGACTCGTCCAGAACACCACTCCACAATTTCACACCCATTTTCAAGACAATTTTTAAGACATTTTTCAAGACAATTTTTAAGACAAACTTTTTAGTGAACTATACTGGTCATAGAAATAACTTTACTGATTTTTTTTTTTATTGACCATTGACTTCTGGACTTATTTGGGTGTTAGTATTGGTATTGGTATTTGGGTATGGTATTTGGTATTTGAGAAATGTGGTGGGAATATTGGGAGTGAGGAGTACTAGGGCAGATCATTTTCTCACTGTTGTGTAAACCGCAGTTTTAATCGCAGTTTTAATCGCACTAATAATCGCACTAATAATCGCATTTAATCGCAGTTTTCATCGCACTAATGGTCGCAGTTAAATTGCAGTAATGGTCGCACTTACGCACTGATGATGGCACTTATAAATAGCACCTTTAATGTGTACCTCTAGGCCGCACCATTATTCGCACCAATGATTTGCACGCCCGGCTTCCCACACTGACAAAGGATCGCGGCCTGCATGCACGGTCGGCCCACATTGCGCGCGCTCTCGAGCCAAGGAGCACAAGCTTCAAGCACCAATACTCATTGCAATGGCCGCCTTACCCAAACGTATCATCAAAGAAACCGAGCGCCTTGTGCTGGATCCGGTCCCCGGCATTCTTGCCGTGCCTTCCGAAGAGAACTTGAGGTACTTCGAGGTGATCATCGATGGCCCCTCGTCGTCCCCTTATGCCAATGGCAAGTTCCAGTTGGAGCTCTACTTGCCGGATGACTACCCCATGTGTGCGCCCAAGGTGCGCTTCTTGACCAAAATCTACCATCCTAACATCGACAAGTTGGGCCGTATCTGTCTTGATGTGCTTAAGGATAATTGGTCGCCGGCGTTGCAGATCAGAACCATCTTGTTGAGCATACAGGCATTGCTTGGCGCCCCCAACCCAGATGATCCGTTGGCCAACGACGTGGCCCAGGAATGGAAGTCCAACGAGGCCCAGGCCATATCGGTGGCAAAAGAGTGGACCGAAAAATACGCCAAGGTGGAGTAAAGGGGCTATAGAAGGAAGATACGAGCTAAGGACGGATTCGGACATGTGGCCAATAGCATGGACACTTCATTTGTCCAGTACTCGTTGTTCCAGTACTCGCTGTATAAAGCCATCATGTGTTTAATGGCTTTAAAGGCTGTGCCTACCCCCAGGGTGTACGGATGTAGCGGGGTGCCATTGTGCCATTGTACTATTGCACCACTTTATACTTTATCAGGGGCTGTGCAACTATGGCTGTTAATTATTTGAGCTTTCAATTGTGAACTGCCAAGCTGCAAAGCGATGAAATTGTTTGTTGTTTTGGTTCAAGAGTCCCATTTACAGGAAATCATGTGTATTGGGAGAAATGAGTGAATAACCTCTCAATATAGTCCCGGGGCGGCATTTCCCCGGCTGGAAGAGCCGGACAAAGAGAACCCCCTATCCCGTGTTAAACCATATAGAAAATAAGGACCACATCTGCTCAGCCTGACCGAGTTGGCCGTTTCCCGTTTTTTCGCCCTAGACCGTAGGCCGAAGTGTGTTTCAAGACCCGTGCGCCTGCACACAGCTCGTATCTCCAGCGTGTCTTCACGTATGCGACCCGGATAAAACCATGCTGTACCTGTGATGTGCAGCGCATATAGACTAAAAAAAAACACATGGCCCCGCGTCACTAGACGGAAGAAACCTCAGTTCAGTAATGTGTCCGTTAGATGTAGACTTGTAGATAATGGCAAACCCACCCCTTTCTTTTATTTCTAATTTATTTCCGGTGGTTCTTCCCTTTCTGCTTTTCCCCGTTCTCTCCCTTGACGTATTTTCTGGTACCTAAGCTCCAGATATATTTTCGCGTTTCACACACCATCTACATTTTTAACTCATCATTACTAATCCTTGATCCACCATTTCGGCACACTGCCTCAGCCCGCCGTCCACAGAAACGGAAAGAGCCAGGGACACAGACTACTTAAGCATCCAGAAGGCCGCTTTTTTCCTTGCACACAGACCCAGAAATTTGTTCGTGCTTTCATAATCTGCAACGCCCCCTTTTGGCAAGCCTAGCCGTTGATCCTCACGCCTACACCCGAGCCCGGAGACCCTTTGTTTCAAAATAGCCATGGACTCGTTCGTGTATCCAAAGAGCCCGTTTTTGGACAATAACTCCGATGCGTCCTCCGAGCACTCGGCCTCCAGCTTTCCCTCCAGCATCATACAGTCCCCCAAACTAGATACAAAGAAACGCAAGCCGGTGTTGCACTTTGACCTCCCGGATCTGGCGTCCACCTCCACCTTCAACCATACGTCGCCTTTCACCGATAGTGCGGCGCTCCAAGTGCCCGGCACGCCCTTGACGCAGATGTACCCCCATGAATCGGAGCCCACGGCCATGAAACGTCATCGGTGGGGTACCACGCGGAACAAGGCCGGAAAGCCCAAGTCGGAGAACATCAACCGGTCCAAAACCCTCAAAAACATCTTCAAGCACGAGCCTTCCGTCAACAAGCGAAAGCTTAGCCGGAGAAACCTGACGAACGCGTCTGTACGGATAGAGTCGCCGTTCCTAAGCTCCAAGGACAATCTTAATCTTTCCGATGAATACCCCGAGCCCATGCCTGCTTCGGCCGGGCCTCTGGACCCCAAGGACCAGAAAGCAGACAAGCGCACCATCGTGTTCAACAGATCCCTTCCAGAGCATATGGTGGACCCCGATAGTGGGTTTCCACTGCGGGACTATCCCCGAAACAAAATCAAAACCGCCAAGTACTCGGCTGTGACCTTCTTCCCCAAGACCCTATGGGAGCAGTTTTCGCGAGACATTGCGAACAACTACTTCTTGTTCCTCATCATCTTGGGAGTGTTCCCCATTTTCGGGGTGCCTTCGCCGATCTTGGCGGCCGTGCCGCTAATAGTCATTGTTTGCATTACTGCTTTGAGAGATTCCGTGGAAGACTCACAGAGAACGGCCACCGATATGGAGGTCAACAACCAGCCCACACATGTTCTTTCCCAAGTGCGAGACTCGGACTCGGGCTATGAATACCTCAACAGAAACGTCAGCGATGAGAGCATTTCCATCTGGAGGAAGTTCAAAAAGTGGAATTCCAAGCTCCTCTTCAAGTCCGTGGGGAAGGCAAAGTCGAACTTGACCAAAAAAGGTAGAGTCGCCAAGAGAGAAGCCCGTTTAGACATCGAGGAGGGGCGTGTTGTGGAGCCTCGTCCAAGTTATGATAGTATGGCCGAAAGACGGAACTCCTCTCACCGCAAGTCGATGCAGTCCAACAGAATGTCGTTTGCAGCCACCGAGAGAACCATGGCGTTCTCGAAAAAGTGCTGGAAAGAGGTGAAGGTCGGCGACATTATTCGGATCAACAACAACGAGGAAATCCCAGCAGATGTGATGATCTTATCCTCAAGTGATGAAGATAATTGTTGTTACGTGGAGACTAAAAACCTTGACGGAGAAACCAACCTTAAAATCAAGCAAGCGCTCAATTTCACCACGGACCCTAAGAAATTGAAGAGGGCAGACCAATTCATGGACTTGGACTTTGAGATCGAGAGCGAGGGCCCTCACCCCAACTTGTACACCTACGAAGGTACAGCCACCTATAATAAAGACGGGATGGAAGCCAAGGAATCGGCCTCCATCAGCAACTTGCTTTTGCGGGGCTGTTTTCTCAGAAATACAAAGTGGGTCATTGGCGTGGTTATCTTCACAGGATCAGAGACCAAGATCATGCTTAACTCTGGTATTACGCCTTCGAAGAAATCCCGGATTTCCCGTGAGTTGAGTTACTATGTGATCATCAACTTTGTTCTTTTATTTTTCATTTGCTTCGTGACAGGTATAGCCAGTGGAGTCAGTTATCGTCTCACCAATCAGTCACGAGACTACGTCGAATTCGGCACGATTGCAGGAACACCCTTCAAAAACGGACTCGTGAATTTCTTTGTGGCGGTGATTCTTTACCAGTCCTTGGTGCCTGTCTCGTTATACATTACCATTGAGATCATCAAATCCCTACAGGCATACTTCATCTACTCGGACGTTGGCTTATACTACGACAAGTTGGACTTTCCGTGTAACCCCAAGTCTTGGAGTATTTCCGATGATTTGGGGCAGATTGAGTACATTTTCAGTGACAAGACGGGAACCCTCACCCAAAACCTCATGGAGTTCCGCAAATGCACCATCAATGGAGTGTCCTATGGACGTGCATATACGGAGGCACTTGCTGGGCTTAGAAGAAGACAAGGTTTTGACGTGGAAGAAGAAGGACGTGCTGAAAGATTGTTGATAGCTCAGGATAGAGTGCAAATGCTTGCAGACTTGAGAAGAATCACGCAAAACATCTACGACGAAGACATGTCCCTTGTATCCAAGGAACTTATACTGGACTTTGCCGGAGCATCTGGGCCCGAGCAAAAGGCATGTGACGAGGAGTTCTTCTTGGCGTTGGCCTTGTGCCACTCGGTGATCCTGGAAACAGACCCTAAGGACGAATCCAGAATGATTCTCAAGGCGCAATCCCCCGATGAAGCTGCTCTTGTTGGGACGGCGCGGTCGTTAGGGTTTGTTTTCTCCGATAAGTCCAAGAGAGGATACATTCTCAAAGTGCAAGGGGAAAAACGGGAGTACCAAATCCTTAACACGCTCGAGTTCAACTCCACCAGAAAGAGAATGAGTGCCATTGTCAGACTTCCAAGTGAAGACAATGAATCAGAGCCCAAGATTGTGCTCTACTGCAAAGGTGCAGACTCCATCATTTACTCCAGACTCTCCAGCCAAAACTCCAAGCAGATGCTCAACGAAACCTCGCGTCATTTGGAGGACTATGCCACCGAGGGCTTGAGAACGTTGTGTATTGCCCGAAGAGAGTTAACATGGGCGCAGTACCAGGAGTGGAACCAGAAGTTTCTCGAGGCGTCTTCCTCTTTAAAGGATAGAGATGCCAAGGTGGAAGCCGTTGCAGACTCCATTGAGAGGGAGTTGATTCTTCTTGGTGGAACTGCCATTGAGGACAGACTCCAGGACGGAGTTCCGGAATCCATCTTTATTCTCGGAAAGGCTGGGGTCAAGCTATGGGTTCTTACAGGAGACAAGGTCGAAACTGCCATCAACATTGGGTTCTCGTGCAATTTGCTTGGGAACGATATGGACTTGCTCGTGCTCAAGTGCGATCTACTGGCCGAAGAGGAAAAACGGTTTGATATTATTCCCGGAGACGACGACACCATGATCATCGAAAAGCTCATTGAAGGATACTTGAATGAACACTTCCTGATGACCGGTTCGGTGGAGGAGTTGGAAGAGGCCAAGTTGGACCACAGTGCACCCAACGAGAGGTTCGGCGTGGTCATCGACGGTGATGCCTTGAAGTTGGCCTTGGGAAACCCCGACATCCAGCGCAAGTTCCTACTTCTCTGCAAGCAGTGTAAGGCAGTGTTGTGCTGCCGAGTGTCGCCGGCTCAAAAGGCATCTGTGGTGAAGATGGTGAAGGACACGCTTGATGTGATGACCTTGGCCATTGGAGACGGGTCCAATGACGTGGCCATGATCCAGGCTGCAGACGTCGGAGTGGGAATTGCCGGAGAAGAAGGCAGACAGGCGGCGATGTCGTCGGACTATGCGCTTGGCCAGTTCAGGTTCCTCACCAGGTTGCTTCTCACGCATGGCCGTTGGTCGTACAAACGGTTTGCCGAGATGATCCCCAGTTTTTTCTTCAAGAATATTCTTTACACGCTTGCGTTGTTCTGGTACAGTGTGTTCAACAACTTCGACGGCTCGTACTTGTTTGAGTTCACCTACATCATCTTCTACAATTTGGCGTTCACGTCGTTGCCGGTGATTTTCTTGGCGGTGTTTGATCAAGACGTGGATCTGAAGGTGTCGATGTTAGTTCCGCAGCTCTATCGGGCTGGAATCATGAGGACTGAGTTCACGGAAAAAGCCTTCTGGATCTATGCGTGCGATGCCGTGTACCAGTCGTTTGTATCGTTCTTCTTTCCTTATTGGACATACAGCACAAGCTTCCAGTTGCTGAGCGGACGGGCAGCAGACCATCGGTTCTGGTTGGGCATTCCCGTGACCTTCATCTCGTGTATGAGTGCCAATCTCTATGTGTTGATGCACCAGTACCGGTGGGACTACCTCTCGTTTCTAGCGTTCTTGTTCTCCACGCTCATCTTATTTGGGTGGACGGGGATCTGGACGGCCGGCACGTGGTCTCTGGAGTTCTACCAGAGTGCACGGGTGGTGTTTGGGCTGGCCATGTTCTGGGCCGACTTTGTGGTGGGGGTGATTGCATGTCTCATTCCACGGTCCTTCTATGACATTCTCCAGAAGTGCCACTTCCCGAAAGACTCGGACATTATCCGAGAACGGGTGCAAAAGGGCGACTTTGACAATTACCCCGAGACTTACGACCCTACAGACCCCAAGCGAGAGATGTTTGAAGAAACCAGCCATGCGAACACCACCAGCGAGAGCCCCAGTGCGCAAAAGACAAACGACTCGTCAGAATTATCGGACGAGCCCCTCAAGGAAAACACCAAGCGACCACTGATGACCACATCCAGACTAACCCCGGTCAACAGCGCCGCCCGCGGCTTCAACACCGTGTCCTACTACGACGAAAACAATTCCATCATCGATACCTACAACATCAACCGCACGAGCACCGCGGCGTTGAGCCAGTTCGCGCAGGTGGAGGAGATTGCCTTGCGAGAAATGGAGCCCATGAGCGAGCCGGTGCAACGGTACCGGTCCCGCGTGCGCGCGTCGTTGGAGTTGGACGACTTGACCACCGCTGACAATTTGTCTCGGCATCTCAGCAGAGACCCATAGACAGAGACAAGCATCGCGAGTCAGAACCCACAGTCAGAGACAGTCAAAAACTGAAAGTCAAAAAAATGATAGTCAAAAAAATGAAAGTCAAAAAAATGAAAGTCAAAAAAATGATAGTCAAAAAACTGTTGGAAGAGAAATTCTGTCAAAAAATTGACTGTCAAAAAATTGACTGTCTAAAAACTGTCCAGAGACAGACGAGTCAAACAGACCAGTCATACAGACCAGTCATACAGACCAGTCATACAGACGAATTGGAACAGTTTTGTCGAGACGTGTACAAGGATGAAATTACAGTCGGAGAGGAGATTAGAAAAAACAGAAAAGATGAACACAGCGGAGAAGGAGAAGCTGGGCCCGATGAAACAGTTGGAGAGGCCCCAGAGCGTGCATTGCAGAATGGTTTGAATGGTTTCAGGGCATTGCAGAATGGTTTCAGAATCTCGCGAGCACCTGTACAATGGGCATGGCCGCGGATGATTCGAGCAGGTGCATTGAACAGGAGCGGGAAGAAAAGAAAAAGTGCGGTTGCAATTGGCAGGACAAAGGTGCATGGGGCAAGCAGAGGCTCGTTAGACCGAGCCGCGCCTGCAGACAGAAGGCACTCCCCCCACGTCCCCGGACCGGTTACCCCTTTGAAAGCATTCTTTGTTGAAACTCCCACCAGGCGATTTATAGAACCAAAAACGCGATATCATTATTACACACCCCCACAGACACACTCCCCCCCCTTCAGTAGCTCGGAACCTTTTGGCCGCAAGCGACGTCCATTGTTGGTGCAGATTCGCGGATTGAGATGGACCAATGGCAGGCGAGCGTTGGCCCGATAAATTCCGGGTCACGTGGCAAAAGCGCCCATTGCGATTGGAAAAAGAAACCCGCGAAAATTTTTTCTCGCTTGGCCAGGGCACTTTGGCGCGACAGTTTTTCGTGATATATAAACTTGGCCCGGCCTCCATATTTCGTGCGCCTTTTTTTTTCCCTGTAGATCACATCTCCAGACTAATATATTCACAATGGACAATACTTTCTTGATCGACTTCATGATGGGCGGTGTCTCCGCCGCCGTCTCCAAGACCGCTGCTGCTCCAATTGAGAGAGTGAAGTTGTTGATCCAAAACCAGGATGAAATGATGAAGCAAGGCCGTTTGGCTAGAAAGTACGACGGTATTTCCGAGTGTTTCAAGAGAACCGCCGCCGAGGAGGGTGTGGGTTCTTTCTGGAGAGGTAACACCGCCAACGTTGTCAGATACTTCCCAACCCAAGCCTTGAACTTTGCTTTCAAGGACAAGTTCAAGAAGATGTTCGGTTTCAAGAAGGAGGAGAGCTACTGGAAGTGGTTCGGTGGTAACTTGGCCTCTGGTGGTATGGCTGGTGCCACTTCTTTGGCTTTTGTCTACTCTTTGGACTACGCCAGAACTAGATTGGCCAACGACGCCAAGTCCACCAAGGGTGGTGAGGGCAGACAATTCAACGGTTTGTTGGATGTCTACAAGAAGACCTTGGCCTCTGACGGTATTGCCGGTTTGTACAGAGGTTTCGGTCCATCTGTCATTGGTATTGTTGTCTACAGAGGTTTGTACTTTGGTTTGTACGACTCCTTGAAGCCTGTTGTCTTGGTTGGCCCATTGGAGGGTTCTTTCATTGCCTCTTTCTTGTTGGGATGGACCGTCACCACCGGTGCCTCCACTGCTTCTTACCCATTGGACACTGTCAGAAGAAGAATGATGATGACCTCTGGTCAAGCCGTTAAGTACGACGGTGCTTTCGACTGTTTCAAGAAGGTTGTCGCTGCTGAGGGTGTTGCTTCCTTGTTCAAGGGTTGCGGTGCTAACATCTTGAGAGGTGTTGCCGGTGCCGGTGTCATTTCCTTGTACGACCAGTTGCAAGTTATCATGTTTGGTAAGAAGTTTTAAGTTTAGCCTATGCTAGCTTGTATATATTTATACGACTGTATATACTTGTCAACTCATACTTTCAATTTATCATCTGTATATATTTACCTGTCACCTTATACTATGAATTTAGCATCTGGAGTAGTTAATTCTCGGCAAATTTCCATGTAGTGGTTATTCTGTCTTCTCATTGGTGCGCGACAAGTTTCGCTTTCGTCAAGGTTCAGAGCCCTTACACTACTACACTACGCTAATATGCACTACTCGGCTACACTATGCACTACTCGGCTACATTACCATGCACTACACCACACAGATCTGGCTCTAATAATTGATTAGACTATTGCCGTGGTAAATAATGTACCATACAGGACAGACCCATATGGTATCCCCCAAAATTTAAACCACCAGCAATCACCATCATAACTTTTCAAAGTTCAAGTACAACAAGCTGTACTCGCCACGCAAGTCGTAAACGATCTTTTCGTGCTTAAAGTAGCCCAACTTGGCCAACCGCTCATCACAGCTGTACAAGGCACCGAACGCAGCCTCTGGTCCACTCTTGCCTCCGGTATCGTTGAATAGAGTCACGGAGAACTTGCCTGGAGAGAAGATGGACAAGATGCGCAACAACACGTCCATGATGTCCACGTGACTGTGTTTCCGGAAGGAGAAGTTGGTCTCAAAGGAAGCGTATGACCAGCCACTCTCCGGCGTCACGTGGAGCGTGTAGTAAAAGCCATTGGAGTCTGCACTGGTCGAGTTGGACGAGAAGCCGCAGGGCGTGAAGCTGAATGCATCGTGGATGAACCCACATCCGTCTTCAGACTCCTCTGCATCCGATAACTCCATCTTGTCCGATAATTGTGGAGAAGGAACCTGCACGGGCCAACGCTGCTCCTTTTGCTTTTGGCACGTCTTTTCCGACGAAGCAAAAACAGAGTCTAGGCCGGTAGCCTTCATCATGGCCGCACCATCGTCGTGGCCCAGATCATGGAGTTCGGTATCGAAATCATCCCCGGGTTTGCGGTTGCCCATGAACAAAGAACTTTTTTTCTCGTCCAATTGAGTCATCAAGATCTCAAACGTCGTATCGTTTGGTCCTTCCGGCCCTTGGGTGCCCAGAACACCGTTGCCTCCGGTGTACAAGTACCAGTGATCGTCGGAGTTGAAATCGCCAACCACGTACAGTTTTCCCCCAAGGAAAAACTCGTTGAGGAGCTGCACCTCGCGCTTCCAGTCGGTGTGTACATGGATCTGTTTCTCGGGAAACATAAATGACCTTCTGGAGTAGAACACCTTATGGATGGTCTTGGAACTCAACCCAGGCTTTGTGCCTGTACCCAAAAGCTCAGCATTGGCAATCTCAAACACCTTGTCGATGCATGCCAAAGTGGTGGTTGTTCCACAGGTCTTCAAAATGAGCTTATGAGGAAACACAAAGAGAGACGACTCGGAAAGCAAGTACGCATCCAAAGAAGCGCTGGATTTCATGGACAAGATCTTGCAATTGACCAAGTCCAAGATGGTCTTCCATTTCTCCAAGGGAATGGCCCTCAAGCCCTCGCTGGCCACGTAGCCAGGAAGAGCCTTTGGCGAGGCCCAGAACCAGATTTCTAGCAATTTCTCGGGGCCCTCAAAGGCAAACGTCGAGTCCAAACTATTGGAGAGTTCATGGTCAACATACGAGTCCTCGGAGTACGCGGGGGCGACCATCGAGTTGAGCTGAGCAGTGGACTAGCACAAGTAGCAACCAGGAGAAGAACCAGAAGAATTGATACCAGAGGAGACCAGTATCGTTTGAGGCCAGAAGTACAAGTCCAGAAGATCTAGACTTTCGGTGATAAAAAAGGGGGCTCGGGTCACAAAGCAAGCGGATGCGTTCACTAAAGGCGGAAGGGGGAGGGTCGACAACCAGTAGTGAAGAAAAGGGATGGAAACTAAAAAAGAAGAAGCTGGTCTTCTTCTATATTCTAGATAAAGGGGTGTTAGCCGGGTTCAAGGAGTTTGTTGGGAAGAAGAAGGTCCGGTCGTGAAGGTTTCTTAGGCATAAACCACAAACTAAGTTGGAGTAGGGCTTGAGTTTCTGGAGGGGTGGGTTGTGGCGGATCTGCTGTGGACGGCGGTAAATTCAGCAACAGATGCGGCACGGTGGTTCAGAAATGGGTTCAGAAAAAGGTGATGTTCTGGGGGTAGCTAGTTTCAAATGAAAGGGGGTTGCAAGTAAGAAAAGGTGAGTGAAAAAACTGAGTCACTTGGTATGAGGCTTCCTGGCGCTGTATGCAGGCCGCGATCTAGCGCATGCAGGAAACCACTGTGAAAATGGGGGGGTGAGAAATGCTGGGTGTACGGGTTTATGACGCACAGTGCATGGGTTTATGAAGGGGGTCGGGGGTGGGAAGTGGGATCTGGAAACAAGGTGTACGGAAGTATGGTAAGGTGTACTGATCTATGGTAGGGTGTACTGGTGTATGGTATACTGTATACAATGGCTATATAAAAGTGTGGTGTGAAAAAGGGACAATTGCAGCTTCAACGTGTTGTTGGTGGAGGGACTCAAAGACTTTGCTCTGCACCATTAATTCCGTGAGAGCAATAATTAGCGCAAGCTGCGCAGCACATGTGCTTATCCGGAGACCCGTACACCCCGCCTTAAATCTATTGAAAAAAAAAAGAAAAGAAGATGGGCCTGAATTTTCAAGGACCTTTGGAAGGCACGGGTGCGGTTCCCGTTCCTCTATCTAAAAAATGTTTCAAAATGTTTCAAAATGTTTCAAAATTTTTAAAAATGTCTCAAAATGTCTCATAATGTCTCAGAATGTCTCAAAATGTCTCAAAATGTCTCAAAATGTCTCAAAATGTCTCAAAAATGTTTCACAAGCATTTCCCGCGTTTCATCAGCAGTGGCTTAGAGGCAGGCCAGGCTATACCTGCATGCGCATGCACAGCGCTCGCTTAATGACGTTTCTCATCACTTAGTCCTACACCAGCTCCATGTCTCTCTTTACCTTTGACGAGGACGAGCTTTCGAAAGAAGTGGCCAGTGTTGCGCTTGACTTCGAGCTGTGTGCAGGCCCAGACGCTCATTTCGGTCTAGACCGTCATCCAAGCGTCAGCATTCCCTCCCGAACCCGGCGCAGGTCCCTGGTTTACAGCCGGCTCTCGGTCAAGTCATCCCTCCCCAAGAGTATCCAGATTCCCCTGGGGTTTGGCCCCAACAGCGATATTGCGGAGCAGGAGCCGAGGACGCCAAAGGCAAAGACCTTGGCGGATTTCAGACCCCTCAAGGTCTTGGGCCAGGGGGCATACGGGAAAGTGCACTTGGTGCAAGACAGGCAGAACGGAAAACTTTATGCGCAGAAACAAATCCGAAAACCCCAGGTGGACATTTTCGAGCAAGGCACCAGCCTAGATATAGCCCAGGATATCCCTGCGTTGGTGGCGGAATCCGCTTCGGATGACGTCAAGGCAGCAGCCAACCACTTGCACCGGACCATTGCCGAACGGCGGATCTTGAGCCAAATCACGCACCACCTGAACATCGTCAAGCTCTTCTATGCACTCCAGGACGACGACAAGTTTTACCTTTTATTGGAGTACATCCCCGGCGGCGAGCTTTTCCACCACCTCACGTCCAACAACTCGTTGGGCAATGTGTTTCTCGAAGAGCACGTGGCGTTCTATGCTGCACAGATGGCTCTAGGGCTCCGGCACCTCCACCAGTTGGGCATTGTGTACCGGGACCTCAAGCCGGAGAATTGTCTCTTGAACTCCTCGGGCCACTTGGTGCTTACGGATTTCGGGCTCTCCAAGGCCGTGTCTCTAGACGACGCAGACCTGTGCCGGCTGATTATAGGCACTCCGGAGTACATGGCCCCGGAAATCATGAAGGGCCAATTGTACGGGTACCCGGTGGACTGGTGGCTGTTGGGGTGTGTGATGTACGATATGATGACGGGGAAGCCTCCGTTTACTGGCAAGTCGCATAAGGCCATTCTGGACAAGATCATCAAGGCCAAGCCCAGCTTCCCGTTCTACCTTTCGCTCGATGCCAAGGACCTTTTGGGAAAACTTCTCCAGAAAAACCCGAGCAAACGTATGGCCGTGGATACCAGCTGGGACACCTTCAAAGCCCACCGGTTCTTCCGCAAAATCAACTGGGCCGACGTGGAGTCCCAACACGCCGATCCGCCGCTATGTCCTGTGATCACGGACCCCGCCTTGGCCGAAAACTTCTCCGAGGAATTCACCAACATGAGGATCTCCAACTTTGACTTGGCCGAGGGCCAGCTGACGGCACCCTCCAGTGATGTATGTTTCAAGGGCTTCAGCTTCACGGCCAGCCATAGCTACATCGACCGTTATAAGCACTAATGGTTGGTTTTGAAGGGTTTCATGACCATGACATTGTGCTCGGACTTATAGATTATAGATTATCAATTAGACTGGATCATGGATTAGACTGGATCATGACGACTCCGTAGTATTGTTTCCAGCCAGACCTATTGGATTAATATTAAAATGGCCTTAACCAAGGGTATACTATTTAGTGAATAATGATGGTTTAATAGGAGTCACTATTCCTGGTTATGAGCACTGCTTGGACTCTACGGTTATGAGCACTGACTGGACTACTTGGTTACGAGCACTGCCTTTGAATCCCCTCCCAAGTAACCACTAATAATCCCCACGCTAATCACTATTTATTCATGCCATCCTGATTTTTCATTCCAAATTCCAATTGAAAATAGAAACTGTTTTAAGCATGAAAATATAAATTGTTTTTTGGTATCTGTGCAGGAGCATGTTCAGGAGAAGTAGAGAAGTTTCATGAGCACCGCAGGCACAAGGGTCCGAGACCAAAGTATCTATAACTAAAAGTACAACGATACCAGAGAAGTATACCAGAACCGTGTGTGTATCATAAAAACGTCCAAGAAGTTACTCGTTATTGCATTTTTTTTTGGACCAACTCCATTATTTTGACCAACTCCATTATTTGGGGCTCCATTATTTGAACCAACCACTCCTTTATATTTGGAACTCATGTGTGGAAGAAATAGTGGAGAAACTCCCAATACCTTTGGTAAGAAAATGTAGCAACTCCCAAGAAATTCCAGGAATCAACATAGAAACCAGTACACCCTAAGATAGACCAGTACACCCTACGATTGGTTCAAACCTCGAGGATTCCATTTACAAGCTAACAAAAAAAAATCGTGGAAATGGTGCAAATTAACCGGTTATAGTGGAAATGGTGGAGTGCGAAACTGTTAAAGGTGAACGCATTGCGAGTCTTACACGTTCTGCATGTGCATAAATTATTCGCTTTCATGAGAGCTCTCTTATTGTTACATGCAGGTTTCACATAGTGATTTAAATATATTCATATAGAGAGATAAAATATATTCATAGAGAGAATTAAATAAATTCATAGAGATTTAAATATATTTGAAAGTTATTGGATTAGTGGTAAATCATGGTTCTTACATAACTGAGACATGGTTCAATTCCTATATGACTTATAAGAGTATAACATGAATGCGCATGATTCTTTAATCTATATATTATATCTATAGAAATCGAAGATTCTTGGGCCTCCGGCCGGGGTTTACCCTTTTTGAAATTTATTTTCTTTTCTTAGATCTCTTCTTTCTACAAATCTAATTTTTATTTTAATTATCTTTCACTACGCACTTGGTGCTGGTTTATTTTATTTCTATTTATTATTGAACTTTAATTCTCCACCAAGGTGGATAATGTTATTGTATCCAGATGAGTACTTTGACATCTACGGAACAACAGAAGGTGTGTCGTCGTGACGATACATTTGGCTTACTTTTGTCTACGTCTTCCCTGCCGAGGGAATATAAAAGAGACGACTTCGCCTTTGATAAAGGAGGCATTGAATAGCTCAGTTAAGGAGGAAATGGTGGTTTCCTAGTATTAGTCTATGTTAGAACTTAACAGGTTTTAAGACTGTATGGTAAAGTTGTCTCCATTAGTATATTCGTAACTGTATTACACCTTTAGAGAAATTCCTCAGGGAATTCAACTAGTTCGGCGACCCTGTTAAGTCCTATATACTTTCCTGGCCGAACTCATAAAATATTCCTAACAGTTTGTAGACACACCAGAATACAGATGACCAGAGTGTTGGAAACCAATTTCGTACTACTTCCAGCTTAAGAACTAACCAAGGGTAAAGCCCATCAGAACACCTCTACACCTGGAAAAAAAAGAAAAAGAAAAAGAAAAAGGAGTTCCTTCATGAGAAATCAGAAAAATGAGAAACAAAAAAATGAGAAAACAGGAGAGAAACTGAAAAATGAGAAACAGAAAAATGAGCTCAAAAAAATGAGAAAGAGAAAAATGAGAAACAGAAAAAAAGAGCAGGTGAGTATGGGAAGTACCACACCAATCGGTAAATCGATCCCGTAGAACCATAAAAAAGTAAATAACCGTAATTAATAAATAACCGTAATTAGTAAATTATTAAAATAAGAAAATAATTATAATTAGTAAAAAGTGTAATTAGTAATTGGTAGAGAACTGAATAATTAAATGAAATGGTGGTTGCAATTTTTTTAATTCTTCGATCTTTTGGTGGAAAATGACGGTGGAGTTGGAGTTGGAGTTGGAGTAGGTGAAGGGTTGGTTCAGGAACACATACAGACCATTCGCGGATGAATTGCTCACTGCGACTATTCTAACAGAACCTGGAGAAATTTTTTAGACCCATTTTTTTTTTTTAACACGTGACTTTAAAATGGCCTTATCTACAGGAAACACTACGGTTCGTCTTCACCGGTTCACTTTCACGGTTTGTCTTCACTTTCACCGGTTCATCTTCACGGTTTGTCTCACTTTTCGAGGATTGATTCTCGGTCGCGCGGCCATGACTTTTTCAGTTCCCCTCACTCCAGACAAATGATGGTGTTACCACTAACACGTTGGTGAACCCAAATTTCGATAAAAGGAAGAACCCAAAGAAAAGCTGTTGCTGGTTACGAACCTTTTTGTATGTTATTTTTTTGGTACGGACAAATGTCTATTTTTGGTGCACTCCTTTGTCTTTTCCAGTTAAATAAACAGTGAGGGGAATTCTCAGTCTTGCACCGATTAGACAAAACTGTGCGATACTCGAAATAAAATAAACTACTAGATATTCTTGCTCCTGCACACATCACGCTTCCAAAACATACCAACTACCTTACATATAAAAATACCTGCTTACAGACTCGTATACTCCATTGACGGGATGGGTGCAAACTTCGGAATTGCGGGCCGAGGGCAAGGCGCGGCGCGGTTGCAGCAGCAAACACCCGTGCACCAGGCTACCCCAGGCCAAAAAGGCCCAATGCAAAGCACCCTTTTTTCCATCGCTGGACAAAGTAAACAAGTTCGTTGAAATGCTGGAATTCCGGCCGTTATAGTGGGTACATTTATAAATAGAATAAAAGGGGTGGGTATGTTTTAAGGGGTCCTCAGATTTATCCGGTTCAAATCCGGTTCAAATCCGGTTCATTTCCGGTTCTTTCCGGTTCAATTCCGGTTCAGTTCCGGCCTTTCCACTAACCAGCCATATAGTAAAGCCAGGCCACTCACTCATACATAAAATCCACGGCAATACTCATGAGTACGGAATATACTTCGATAAGAGCGAGTGTCCTGCAGATAAGGGCCACATTGTTACACGGGGACAGGAATGGAATGTGCCTTTAAAGGTGTCCAGCCTAATACCGCACCAGTCTCAGAGGGGCACTAGACGGGGTAAAACCAAGACACATCCACAAGACAAAACATAAATTTAGACAGTTTTAGACAATTTTAGACAGTTTTAGAAAATTTTAGACAGTTTTAGACAATTTAGACAATTTTAAATAAATATTAGACAATGGACAAAAGTGAAAAAGTAAATAAACGTAGAGAAAGCCAAACAGTGTCCATTTACACTTGACGTCAAGCTTTCGCACTCAAGGTGCGACCGCGCCACCTACCGGCTTAGCTTATCATGGCGTTCGCGGTGCGCGCACGACGCGGCCCACGCACCTCAACTTCGCTGGCACACCGCATACTTCCTCACTACAACATGGATGAAACATTGATTGCCACCATCAACAAGCTCCAGGACGCGTTGGCCCCCCTTGGAGCCGGGTCGTCGTCGCCCGTGGACTTGCCGCAGATCACCGTGGTGGGCTCGCAGTCCAGTGGAAAGTCGTCGGTGCTTGAGAATATCGTGGGCAGGGACTTTTTGCCCCGGGGCACGGGGATTGTGACCCGGAGACCTTTGGTGCTACAATTGATCAACAAGAGGCCCGGCGGCAACAAAGACGACCAGCCGCTCATCAACACCACCAACGACAAGGGCGAGGCCTCCGAGAACAACTCCGAGGAATGGGGTGAGTTCTTGCATTTGCCCAACAAGCGGTTCTACAACTTCGAGGAGATCCGGACGGAGATTGTGCGTGAAACCGATGCCAAGACCGGCAAAAACTTGGGCATCTCGTCGGTGCCCATCAACTTGAGGATCTACTCGCCCCACGTGTTGACCTTGACCTTGGTGGACTTGCCTGGCTTGACCAAGGTGCCGGTGGGAGACCAGCCCAAGGATATCGAGCGCCAGATCCGCGAGATGTTGTTGAAATACATCTCCAAGCCCAATGCCATCATTTTATCGGTGAATGCCTCCAATACCGACTTGGCCAATTCCGACGGCTTGAAGTTGGCTCGGGAAGTCGACCCGGAAGGTTCCAGAACCATTGGTGTTCTCACCAAGGTGGACTTGATGGACCAGGGCACGGATGTCGTGGACATTTTGGCCGGAAGAGTCATTCCCTTGCGCTTTGGCTACATTCCTGTGATCAATAGGGGCCAGCGTGACATTGAGTCCAAGAAAACCATCCGGGACGCTTTGCGTGATGAAGCCGACTTTTTCGAAAACCATTCATCTTACAAGGCCAAGTCTCAGTTCTGTGGTACTCCTTACTTGGCCAAGAAATTGAACGGCATCTTGTTGCACCACATCAAGAGCACATTGCCTGACATCAAGATGAGAATCGAGCACTCCTTGAAGAAGTACTCGCACGAGTTATCTGTGTTGGGACCTCAATTGGAGGAAAGCCCCACGTCCATCACCTTAAACATGATCACCAACTTCGCCAGGGACTACAACGAGAGTTTGAACGGTGTGGCCAAGGAGTTGCCTTCCAACGAGTTGAGCGGAGGTGCTCGTATCTCGTTTGTGTTCCACGAGATCTTTAAGAACGGAATCATATCCATTGACCCATTTGACCAAATCAAGGATGGCGATATCAGAACCATAATGCACAACACCTCTGGTTCTGCACCTTCTTTGTTTGTTGGGACTCAAGCGTTCGAGGTTCTCGTGAAGCAACAAATCCATAGAATGGAAGAGCCCACGTTGCGTTGTGTGAACTTGATTTTCGATGAATTGGCCCGGATCTTGTCGCAGATCATCAGCCAGCCTCAATATTCTCGGTACCCTGCGTTGAAGGAAAGACTCTCGCAATGCTTCCTTCAGTTTTTGCGTGAAGAGTTGATCCCTACCAACCGTTTTGTTCAAGACATCATCGGTTCCGAAGAGACGTACGTGAACACGGCGCACCCCGACTTGTTGAAGGGCTCGCAAGCCATGGCCATTGTGGAGGAGAAGTTCCACCCCAAGCCTCAGGTGGCCGTGGACCCCAAATCCGGCAAGCCATTGCCGCCATCGCAACAACCAGCCGCACCCCAGCCCGCCAACAAAGAAGATAGTGCCAACGGGTTTTTCGGTGGGTTCTTCTCGTCCAAAAACAAGAAGAGGTTGCAGCAGATGGAGGCCCCACCTCCCGTGTTGCGTGCCACCGGCAACATGACGGAGCGGGAGCAGATGGAGACGGAGGTGATCAAGCTTTTGATTTCGTCGTACTACTCGATTGTGCAGAGAACCGTGACGGATCTCGTGCCCAAGGCCATCATGTTGAAGTTGATCACGCGGTCGAAGGATGAGATCCAGAAGGAGTTGTTGCTGAAGTTGTACAGTGCTCCGGACTTGGGCGACTTGGTCAAGGAAAACGAGCTCACGGTGCAGAAGAGAAAGGAGTGTTTGAAGATGGTGGAGGTGTTGAGAAACGCCAGCGAGATTGTCAGCAGTGTTTAGCGAATTGAAAATTGATAGTAGGGTTGTTTGTAAGTGATAGAGGTTGGTTTATATGGTATACACGTTGAAGTTGAGCGGACACCGGGTCAACACCGCCTCGGTTTCCTCCCAGGGCACATTAAAAATGCCGCTATTGATCAAAGGCATACTGACTTCAGGAAGCAGGGTATTTTTCGGGCCAGAACCGGAGTCGGGGCCGGAGTTGGAGGAATGTTTGGGCCCTGCCAACTGGCGGGCTAGGTGCAGGACGCTCTTTTCGGTATATTCCAAAATGTCACTTGTAGAGCACTCAAAGTCGGCCGTAAACAAGCACGCGATATAGACCTCACCCAGAGGAATAAGAAGGCAAGTTCCCAAAAGGGAAGTTGGGTTGTTTGAGTTTTCAGAACAAAAACCCACATACTCCTCATAGGCCACGGGGAACAATTCCCGAAACCGCAAGGCGATTCCTCCTCCCCACACGCCAAACGGATTGCACGCATGGGCTAGCACTGTCCTCGGCGCCGCATGCAGGAAGAGGTCTCCTCGAATGTAAGTGATCATGGCACAAGTAAAACGTAGCAGTAGAACGTAGCAGAAGAATGTAGAATCCAGAAGAATGTAGAATCCAGAAGAATGTAGTAGAAAAAGTGTAGCAGTAGAATAAGGTGTAGAATAAGGTGTGGAAAAACTGAGGTTTAGCCAGAAATTAAGGTGTAGAAGTGTAGAAGTGTGGAAGTGTAGAAGTGTAGAAGTGTGGAAGTGTAGAAGTGTAGGGGTGTGTAAAAAATTGAGGTGTGTAAAAATTGAGGTGTGTAAAAATTGAGTGTAGAAAATTGAGTGTAGAAAATCGAGTGTAGAGAAAAAAGAGTGTGTAAAAAATTGAGGTGTGTAAAAATTGAGGTGTGTAAAAATTAAGGTGTGTAAATTAAGGTGTGTAAAAATTAAGGTGTGTAAATTAAGGTGTGTAAAAATTGAGGTGTAGAGGTGTCACCCACTTGACGGAAGATTTGGCTCGCAAGAACGTCGCTCATTTTAAGCCGTTCTATCGACGACGGTACTAAAAACCTAAAATATGTAAGAGATGAGAATTATATATTAATAGGTGTTATTGGTTCTAAAGATGATCGTAAAAAAATAAAAAATCGTTTAATGATATTTATAAATCCTTTAGGTTTAACATTAAATAAAACTCTTTTTCAAGTTTTACCGACGGAGCCATTATTGATTGTTTTTTAGGACCCAGTCCTTAATATCGGATACGGTCCTTTTAGTGGCCGTGGTGCACTTAGCGGAGTTTTTAACGGAGTTTTTAACGGGGTTTTTAACGGAGTTTTTAACGGAGTTTTTAACGGAGGGCTGATTCGTGGTGGCATGGGATGTCGCGGAAAGCAGCGCTGATTTCCAATTGATATTCGTCCGGTGGAGACCGCGTCTTCAGTTCGGTGAAGTGTTCTACGCAAATCTGGTCCGTATTGAAATATCTCTAGCTAGTTTGCTAGTTGTTAGGTAATTAATCGACGAAATTGTAAAAAAAAAAAAAGTGTGGAAGTGTAGGGGTATGTAAAAAATTGAGGTGTAGAAATTGAGTGTAAAGAATTGAGTGTAAAGAATTGAGTGTAAAGAATTGAGTGTAGAAATTGAGTGTAGAAATTGAGTGTAGAGAAAAAAGAGTCTGTAAAGAATTGAGTATAGAAAAAAACGAGTGTAGAAAAAGAGTGTAGAAAAAGAGGGTAGAAAATGAGGGTAGAAAAAAAAGAGTATAGAAAACTGAGTGTGTAAATTGAGTATAGAAAAAAAAGAGTATAGAAAACTGAGTGTGTAAATTGAGTATAGAAAAAAAAGAGTAGAGAAAAAGAGTGTAAAAAACGAGTGTAAAAAACGAGTGTAAAAAGAGTGTAGAAAAAGTAGTACATTTTTTGAGCTTCCTGCTTTGTACTCAACATTCTTAGACTGAAAATACTCATTTATTCTATTCTATATTTTTAGATCCTAATAATTTATATTTATTAAAAAAACTATTACATTTTGTAGATCTTTATTTGATGATATATTTAATTGTAGATCTTTATTAATAGATATTTCTTTATTTATAAATAATTTGCTGCACTTCTTTTCTGTATAATTTTATGATTTCCTAACCTATTAAAGTTAGGTGTAGAAAATGAGGGTAAAAATGAGGGTAAAAATGAGGGTAAAAATGAGGGTAGAAAATGAGGGTAAAATTGAGTGTAAAAACTGGGTGAAATAAAATCTATACAAGTCTGGATTGTCGTATACGTACAGTAAGAAAAAACCCATAATAGACATTAACGGAAGAAAAAAAGAACTTAGGTGACTAAGTACTAAAAAATTTGAGAAATACAACAACAAGATTTCAATCAGAAGGTGATGATAAAATTATGGATATCAGAATTGGGTGTGGAAAAGTGGAGGTGTAAATTTGAGTGTAAAATTGTGTAAAATTGAGGTGTAAATTTGAGTGTAAAATTGTGTAAAATTGAGGTGTGTAAATCACCTTATTATCCCTGCGTATACTTAAGACAACAAATCAGTTTAGATCCATAGATGATAAAATTATTACTTAAACACGTCGTCGTAATTAACCCATTTCAAGTGACTAAAAACTTAGAGGACAAACAGCCCAGCCCAGCCCAGGCCTACACTACCCTAGTTGCTGGGACCAGGAAGGATTCACTATAAACGAACGGTCCCTAAGAATAATATGGAAATATGGAGTGAATGGGTGAAAGAAGAAGAAAAAATCATTGGGCCGTACTGTAAACCGACCCAACATCAAATCACGTTCTAAAAAAAAAAAAGTTTAAAACATTGAAAAAGTGGAGTAAAACCCTTGATTGAATAATATATCATTCTTTGGCTTTCCTACCTGAAGTCGCATACCTTATGCACTTATGCACTTGTCCACTTACGAACGTATGAGCTTCGCACGACCCACGATATCGTACATGATTCTCCTTATACAAAATTAAGAAGCCCAATAATATTATATACACTTATGTAGGTAATGATTATATAGCTTAATGGTATGATTATATAGCTTAATGGTATGATTATAAAAGGAGTGGGTGAACTCCTTGGATGAACCCGGCAAAAGAAATCGTGCCACTGTTTACCAAAAACATAGCTTATTGCGTAATAGTTGAGTGTAGAAATTGAGTGTAGAAATTGAGTAGAAAAAAATGAGTGTAAAAAAAGAGTGTAGAAAAAATGAGTGTAAAAAAGAGGGTAAAAAATGAGTGTAAAAATGAGTGTAAAAATGAGTGTAAAAATTGAGTGTAAAAAAATTGAGTGTGGAGAAAAAAGAGTGTAAAAAAAGAGTGTGTAAAAAAACCGAGTGTAGAAAAGTGAGTATAGAAATTGAGAGTAGAAAATTTGAGAGTAGAGGAATTGAAGAATGAGGTGTTAAAGTGAGGTGTTGAAAAAGTTGAGTGTGGAAAAAAGGGAGTAACGAAAGGTGCGGTTGAAGAGGGTGCAAATTCTCAGATTCTCAGATTCTCACTAAAATTATTGGGGACCCCGGATCGGGGGTTACGGATGAACACGGCACGGCATTTGAAGTGGTGGTGGTGGCTGAAGTCATTGAAGTCCTTGAATAAATGGAAATGAGATCAAAGTGAAATCATCACCAAAAATGGTTAATCAGAAATTAATGTGAAGAGATGGAAGTTATGGAAATGCTCGGATGTCTTTCTGTCAGTCAGTCAGTCTATGCCTAGTAATATTTGGTAATTCCAGAAATCTATTAAAACAGCTAAAGAATCGGTCTCCTTTACATCTCCTTTACTTCTGCGTTTACAATTACTGCTCGGTGCCATTAGCAGGTGCCATTAGCAGGTGCTATTCCATAATAAATGAATAAATGAATAAATGAATAAATGAATAAATGAATAAATGAATAGGAGTACTACATAAACAGTGTGGTATGGAATAAAATAAGATGTATAGATGAAGAGATGGAGATGTTGCTTTTGGCAATGTAGGACCAGAACATCTTATATCCAAGTCGGTTCAGAGTCCGAGTTTCCGAGTACATCTTTAAAATTTTCTGATCTTTGTCTAATCTTTCCTATGAATGGATCTCATTGGAGTATACATGAGGCTTTTGGTGGACTCGCACCATCTATATACTGTATGGGGAATGTGGGTGCGAAACCAGCCAAAAGCCTGGGTTTTAGTGTGATGGCCGTTCTGAAACATCTGTAGAGCCTGTTGATGAATCGAGCTGCCATTGTCCCATTAATGTGGCATCACAGACCCAAAGCTGTCCAAGAATCACAACAGTGCTTTGGACAGATCATGAAGAGACTTAAGTCCAATTCCTCAGACAATGGTCCAATTCCTCAGACAATGGTCCAATTCTTCAGACAATGGTCCAATTCTTCAGACAATGGTCCAATTCTTCAGACATGGTCCAATCCTTAGAGATGAGAAGGTCCAGTTTTCAAACTTGAACTCCATCAGGGTCCAAACCTGATGCTCACCGATTCTCCGGGACTGCTATGCGATACGCCGTTGACGGTAAGGCCCAGCTCACTGCCTCCTCCAAAGAGATGGTCTATAGTCTGCGGCGAGGGGACTTGGGAGGAGTAGGAAGTGGACTCGAGGGGGCTTTCAAAGAGGAACTGGTTGGAAACCACCGTCGAAGAGAACCTCGTGGAGTTCTCCGTGTACCGGTCCTCGGGGGTGATCATGTAGAACTCCACGCGGTCGCCCACCTTGGGCTTTGCCTCCGGAGAAAGCGCCAAGAGATCGGCCTTGGCCCCCCACCCGCCTCCGCCCGCAATCACCTCGTAACGGAGCGTTTGGGTGCCGGTGTGGATCTTGGCATATACCTTGGTGCTCTTGCTGGCCACGTCCATGAGCTTCTTGTTGTTTTCCAAGAACAGCGACGCCGGCTGCTTGTTGATGCTCTTGATCAAGTTCCCCGTACACTTGGACACGTGCAAAACGGCGTCTTGCGTGAGAGGAGTCCACCTGTCAGCAAAAGCCGGGGCTGCGAGCGTTGGCTGGAGTTGTGGCATCTCCACCTCGAGCTCCTTAAGCGTCTGGCCCATGTGTTCGCCCGTGGAATCAAAGTAAAAGAGCGTTGTGGGCGTGTTCGTTGCAAAAAGCGTATTGGCCAACGACATGCCGATCTTATACTGGCCAAAGCCCATGGTGACGCTTCCCTCGATGTTTTTCCAGGGCACTTTGGCGCCAACCGCATGAATCCCATCGCTTTCTCTTGGAGCAGGCAGACTAGGCTCTTCAGGGGTCACCACCGCCCGAACGACTCGGACTTTTTCATCGAGCCAGAGCTCAGAGACCCCATTGCTCATTCCATTGGGCCCCACCCGGTCCACACCAGCTACAAGCACCTGGATTTTTGCCTGGTGAAGCGCAATGGCGTTTTCAATCACGTGAGGAAGGTTCTGTGGCGTAGAAAGCAAAACAACCGACTTGGCGGCCAAATCGGGGGGTCCCACGATGGTATCGCCCGCCCCAGGACCAAGGCCAACGTTGGTGCGGGCGAAAAACTTGGCCCATGGGACGGCCGAGCACGAAAAGCTCCTGGCCAATATCCCTCGGAACATGGGTTTGCAAAATGGGCCCAAAGTGGATTTTCGAAGAAGAATCATGTAGTGAAGATGCGCGCAGTAGTAGATTTAGGTGGAGTTTTAGGTGGAGATTTAGGTGGAGATGTAGATGCGCGAAACCAAATGCGGCTTGGGAATCCGGGGTGAATGTGTCCCCAGTACACCCTAGTGTTTTCATCGTTCCACAGCACTTTATTAAAACGATCAAATATAATAGGGTGTACTGGTCTATACTAGGGTGTACTGATCTATCTATCTTACGGTGTACTGATTTATCTTAGGGTGTACTGGTTTAGCGTGGAACACCGTTCAAAGGAAGTAACCGTGTGATGCTTGGATATGTCTGCTTGTCAGTACCTGTGTCTACTGATTTCTGGAAGAGAGCGAATTACTCAACAAGAAAAACGAACTTATCCCAATGGTCAGTAATTAAATAAATCACAAAAAACCACGAAAAACAATTTAGTCAATTTGTAAAAATACAAATCCCTTTTTTTTCTACATCTTCTCTATTAGCGTACGCTTTATTTTTTATAAGGTAGTGCGCGCCTCATAACGTGCGACAGGTTATTTTTTTAATGCATTTTTTAATACTTTACTACCTCTATCATTTTTTTGTATTAAATGATTTCTAAATCTTACATTTAAATTATTTACTTTTGCTGAAATCATTTCTTCTCCAACATCATATCTCTAATAATATAAAACATATAGGCAGTCAACTTACATTTATAGAAACCGAAAGAGTACTGATTTAGAAAATACCTCATAGCACAATTAGCTAAGTGTATGATTTGTTCTGGTATTAAATTAACCATTTAGATATTGATAAATCTATATGTTTATTACCGTTCTTAATTGACGAATTCTTGTAATCTCATAATACTGTACAGTGCTGAACACAATGGAGAAACAGTAGAATAGAGAAGACAGTAGAATGGAAAAGACAGTATGGTGATTTGCCTGTAAACCATAAGTAGACTGATGGAATTCTTAGACTCATGCATTTGACAATCTCCTCTTCCAAGCAGACAGAACTGAGAAGTGGACAGATGTTCCAATTTCCAATTTCCAATTTCCAAGATCCAAGATCCAAGATCCAAGATCCAAGATCCAAGTTCATGTTCCAATGAAATGGTGTCCTGGGTTTAGGGCTGGACACCAAGAACCACGTTTTCATACCTTGTTTCTGGATCCATAAAGCAGTGTTTTCGGGGCCATTTTCGTGCTTGGGCACATTGGCTATTCACTGTTCACTGTTCTTTGTTCACTGTTCACTTGTCTTGCCTCTTCTTGACAATGACTATGCAGTGACTTTGGTCTTTTAGGAGATTCTCCAATCCACCGTCTCCATCCCGTCTTATACGGTTCTTGTCCGTATTCCATGGCGTCCAGGTCCGAAATCTCATGCTTTGTTCGGGATTAAGCGCTATCAAGCTTTCTCCGTTTAGCACTCTCACTCTCTTCACCAATTTCCTCTTCACCAACCCCAATTTCCTCACCGGTTTGTTCCTTCTCCTTCACCTCTTCATCCTGCACATCTCCAGCTTCACCCTTCACCTCTCCAGCTTCACCCTTCACCTCTTCCGCTTGGCCCAATCTTCTAAAGGCTTCGGGCACATCAACCGTGGGCCCGTTGGCCAAGACTTGCTGCAACACCGGGGCCCATTGGTCCTCGGCCCGGTCGGTAAAGTCACTCAACGAAAACACATTCTTCCCGAGCTCCCAGTCCGCCTGCTTCGTTCTCTTCAACTCACACATGTGGGCCGAAGAACCCACGGCTCGGCCCAAATCACTCACCAAGCTCCGGATATACGTACCCGAGCCCACGGTGGCCGTGGCGTGGAAAACAGGCAAGTCCGGCTCGTAGGCGGCCGAAGGGTCCTTAAGCGTAAACGGCACCGACGGGTTCTTTTCGTCTCCACCAACACTTTCATCGGCCATGAACTCGTCCGAGTAGCACAACGCGTGGTCATCAAGCGTGGGGTTCTCAAACACCAGTTTCTCCAAGGAATCGCCTGCGTCGTTCGGCTCCAAGGCCTTATACGTATCGTGGACACCGAAATCATCATGGATTTCAATCATCGACACCACCACGTCACGGGCCTTGATCGAGTCCTTGGGCACAGGAATCCCCTCCCGAGCATACTCATATAAAGGCTTGCCATTGACCTTCAACGCCGAGAAAATGGGAGGCGTTTGCTTCAGTTTCCCAACAAACTTGCGTGCCGCGAGGCGGAGCTGGTCCAACGTAACACTGTCCGAAACCGTCTGTTTGATGATCTCGCCCTCGGAATCGCCCGTGGTGGTGGCCTGGCCCAAAACCGCCCGGGTCTCGTATGTCTTGGTGCACTCGCCAAGGTAATACGCCAACTTCTTGGTGCCGGTCCCCACGCCAATAATGAGGATCCCCAGCGCCAAGGGGTCCAAGGTACCTCCATGCCCGATCTTGAGTCCGGCCTTGCGGGCCTTGTTTTCGATCTTGGACGCACTGAACTTGGTGCTGCGAATGAGATCGTCGCGGACCTTCTGCTTTAGGGCAGCCAAGTCGCCCGCGAACACCTTGGACTCGCTGAAGATTTTTTTGATCTGGAGCACGATGTTGCTGGACGACGCCCCCACCGGTTTGTCCACTGCAAAGATTCCGTTCATCTATATATAAGTTTGCGTTTGTGTTGCGTTTGTGTTGCGTCCGGTTGCGTTTGTGTTTTGTTGGGTTGTGTTTGTGTTGCGTTGGGTTGCGTTGGGCTGCAGTTGCGTTTTGTTGGGTTGCGTTTTTTTGGTTGCTGTTGTTTGTGTGTTGGTGTGGGTGGGTGGTTCTTTGGTGGTGGTGGTGATGGTGTTGGTTGTATTTTTGGCTGCACTGATTTTCGATGAGCACGATGCGCGCTCTGTCCAGTCCACAGGCCAGCCGTGGATCAATGGACCAATAGAAACTGAAATCTAGATATTGAAATGCTAGATATTGAAATGCAAGAAATTGAAATGCCGATTTAAATGCCGATTTAAATGCCGATTTAAATGCCGATTAAAATGCCGATTAAAATGCCAGAAAATAAAATTCAGGATTTGGGGGTTCAGAATTGGCACTTTTTTTTCTAGGTTTCCTGTATTTTGTTCACCATTGGGTCATTGGTAGTGGCACTCAATGCCATCGACCTTGAACATCCTGACAATTGGACCCGTAGGCATTGTAAATATTAGACCATTAGACCATTAGACCATTAGACAGCCATTAGACAACCATTGGACAACCATTAGACAGATAGGTCATGAACCATTAGACAGAAATAGTCAGACCATCGGACCATTAGAGAGAATAGACAGAAATGGACAGAAATGGACAGAAATGGACAGAAATGGACAGAAATGGACAGAAATGGACAGAAATGGACAGAAATGGACAGAAATGGACAGAAATGGACAGAAATGGACAGAAATGGACAGAAATGGACAGAAATGGACAGAAATGGACAGAAATGGACAGAAATGGACAGAAATGGACAGAAATGGACAGAAATGGACAGAAATGGACAGAAATGGACAGAAATGGACAGAAATGGACAGAAATGGACAGAAATGGACAGAAATGGACAGAAATGGACAGAAATGGACAGAAATGGACAGAAATGGACAGAAATGGACAGAAATGGACAGAAATGGACAGAAATGGACAGAAATGGACAGAAATGGACAGAAATGGACAGAAATGGACAGAAATGGACAGAAATGGACAGAAATGGACAGAAATGGACAGAAATGGACAGAAATGGACAGAAATGGACAGAAATGGACAGAAATGGACAGAAATGGACAGAAATGGACAGAAATGGACAGAAATGGACAGAAATGGACAGAAATGGACAGAAATGGACAGAAATGGACAGAAATGGACAGAAATGGACAGAAATGGACAGAAATGGACAGAAATGGACAGAAATGGACAGAAATGGACAGAAATGGACAGAAATGGACAGAAATGGACAGAAATGGACAGAAATGGACAGAAATGGACAGAAATGGACAGAAATGGACAGAAATGGACAGAAATGGACAGAAATGGACGGAAATGGACAGAAATGGACGGAAATGGACGGAAATGGACGGAAATGGACAGACCTTTAGACCACGGGCATCAATAGAAAACACGCCGTATGGATTAGTAGTCCGTTATTTTTTATTCAACTTTTGGAATGTTCTCGTTCCATCTTCTCTTAGGGATTGGTGCCCCAACTTAGCTCGGTCGATGTGTGGATAGAGTAGATGTCCCGGGGGATCTGGATCATGGGAACCACAGTGCCAATAGACCACCCCATCACCAGCACACCATTCGACTCATCAATTGGGATCGCCACTTTAGTCTGTAGACCAATGATGAGTCACCATTCAGGACACTCCAAAACCAACTTCAAGCACTTTCTCATGGCCAGGTCCCAAACTAATGTCACTGGTTTCACCCATAGACACTTGTTAACAGGAACATGGTTATTCCTGGAACCATCGGTATCCAGGAGGTGTTCCCAAGTGAAAAGCCAATAAGTGACGGTCCATCTCAAGACTGTATACTTATCAAGTCAAGACTAATCAAGACTAATCGTCACAACGGTCCAGTTGATATCAGAACGAAATGGAGAAATGAACGGAAATCAACAAAAATCACAAAAATCAATAAAAGTTCTCTATCCAACCATCATTTCCCCAGGGAAACTGCGGTGGGCGTGGGAACCTGGAAGTCCAACGATAACATCGCACTGGTGGTCACCGGCACCAACATCAAGAGCGGGTGTCTTTTGGAAAGCAAGTCACGGTTGACCAGGTCGATGTAGTGGTCAACCCGGCCCACGAGCCGCTTCTGGCGGGACTGCTTGACGAAATTCAAGTACACGGACGAGTAAAGCGTGGCCGAGAGGAAGTCGAGCGCGTTTTCTAGCGCACTGAGCGGGTTTTCCGGGCTGTAGGCGTCGAAAAGTAGCTTATTGATGGTCTTGACGATTTCGGCGAGTTCGTCTTGTTGGAGCCATTGCACTAGGGGCGAGAGAGACTCGAACCCAAAGAAATGGCCCATGTAGTGGCCCTGCACACGAGCCCCGGCTGCTCCCACTATAGCCCCGGGCTCTTTTCCGGGGTAAAACAGGGAGAACTGCGGCACGAGGTACAGCTCGTCACAGGTATCAAAGACCCGGGGGATCCGGACGATCCGGGTGCTGGAGAAGAGCTGGGAGGTCCGGGGGAGGTACGGGTTCGGGAAGTGGTTGATCACCACCGCCGGCTGTTCCTGCGTGCTGGCCTCATGCACACTGCCCAGCGGATCCGTCCATGTGTAGTCTTCCGAGAAGTATTCGTGGTAGTTGAAAAAGACCAACTGCTTGGGGGCGTATTTGGTTAGAGGGCTATTCATGGAAGAAAGACTGCTGAAGATGCTTGTGCTGCGACAAAATGCAGGTCCCACAACCAACCCCACGAACCACTTCTCACTGCTCTATGCAGGCTCAACCAGTATTTAGTATGTACCAATATATTAGTATATTAGCATATAGTATATTAGTATATAGTATATTAGTATATAGAATATTAGCATTACTGGTATTACTGGTATTATTATATTACTGGTATTACTGGGGAGAAGGTGCTTATATGCAGGAACACGGTATACTTTTTCGGAGCCCGTAATGGTTTAGTGTTTTTTCTCTTGATTTCACAATCTTTGAATTATAATAATCCGTAGTTGTTTACCTCTTTAGGTGTAGAATAAATTCACTACCTTATTAGACATAGACAGACATGGACATGGACGGACAGTAGACATGGACATGGACAGGCAGTAGACAAAGACAAAGACAAAGACACTAGACACTGGACACTAGACAAAGACAGTAGACAGACACTAGATAGACACTAGACAGACACTAGACAGTCACTAGACAGACACTAGATAGACAATAGACAAAGACAAAGACAAAGACATAGGCACTAGACAGTAGACACTAGACAGTAGACAGTAGACAGTAGACAGTAGACAGTAGACAGTAGACAGTAGACAGTAGACAGTAGACAAAGACAAAAACACTAGACAGACACTAGACATAGACAGTAGACAGTAGACAGTAGACAAGAGACAGTAGACAGTAGACAGCAGACACTAGTCAAAGACAAAGACAAAAACACTAGACAGACGCTAGACATAGACAGTAGACAGTAGACAGTAGACAAGAGACCGTAGACAGTAGACAGCAGACACTAGTCAAAGACAAAGACAAAAACACTAGACAGACACTAGACATAGACATAGACATAGACAGTAGAAAGTAGACACTGGACACTAGACACTAGACATAGACACTAGACACTAGACATAGACACTAGACAGTAGACAGTAGACATAGACAGTCTCCATTTTCTATTTTTTATTTCCTAGATACTCTATTTTCTATTAACAATTTTTTATTATGTCCATTTTCTACTTTTTATCTCCGATTTCTTCTATCAACACGAAAGTCGACGCTAAACCTGGAATCAATACAGAAAAATAGAATAAATAGAATAAATAGAATAAATAGAATAAATAGAATAAATAGAATAAATAGAATAAATAGAATAAATAGAATAAATAGAATAAATAGAATAAATAGAATAAATAGAATAAATAGAATAAATAGAATAAATAGAATAAATAGAATAAATAGAATAAATAGAATAAATAGAATAAATAGAATAAATAGAATAAATAGAATAAATAGAATAAATAGAATAAATAGAATAAATAGAATAAATAGAATAAATAGAATAAATAGAATAAATAGAATAAATAGAATAAATAGAATAAATAGAATAAATAGAATAAATAGAATAAATAGAATAAATAGAATAAATAGAATAAATAGAATAAATAGAATAAATAGAATAAATAGAATAAATAGAATAAATAGAATAAATAGAATAAATAGAATAAATAGAATAAATAGAATAAATAGAATAAATAGAATAAATAGAATAAATAGAATAAATAGAATAAATAGAATAAATAGAATAAATAGAATAAATAGAATAAATAGAATAAATAGAATAAATAGAATAAATAGAATAAATAGAATAAATAGAATAAATAGAATAAATAGAATAAATAGAATAAATAGAATAAATAGAATAAATAGAATAAATAGAATAAATAGAATAAATAGAATAAATAGAATAAATAGAATAAATAGAATAAATAGAATAAATAGAATAAATAGAATAAATAGAATAAATAGAATAAATAGAATAAATAGAATAAATAGAATAAATAGAATAAATAGAATAAATAGAATAAATAGAATGGATAATCACTTGATGACTTTTACCATAGACGCATTATGTGCAGGATAACCATAACGTAGTCTTTTCGTGAAACAGCATCATTACCAACGGGAATTTTCCGGTAGTGGAAGATCGTTATGGCTATGCTGGATTCGTACCGTTAGGAGCCCTTGCCAGCTACAGATGCAGCACGACACACTACCTAAAAATAGCAAAAAGGGCATTTCAAAACGTATAAAAAGAGGTTAAATTGATCTATACAGTCTACAGTACGAGACAGTGGGTTTGTAGTGTACTTAACAGTTTGGAGAGTAATTTTGGTATTTTGCAGTGTATTTTGGGTATCTTTTAGTGGATTTTGGGTATTTTGCAGTGGATTTTGAAGTTTGTCGTGTAGCTTTGGAATTTTGTAGTGGATCTTGCAGTGATCTTCACATTTTGCAGTGTAATGGTATTTTTCAGTGTAATGGTATTTTGCAGTGTAATGGTATTTTGTAGTGGACCACAGTGATTGCATATTTTGCAGTAGGTGTGAGACGGAGTGTATACTGAGCCCTAATGGGTGCGGCGCACGACCGCGAGGTATAAAAGCAGCACGCTTCCCACTTCTCAATTCCCCTACATTTTTTTATCTCCAGCAACGAGAACTTCTCGGAAAAACACTGGAAAAACACCGGCAGCCATTTGTATGTACTCCAAAGTGCTATCTGATGATACTTTGTCCGCAAGGACTGCTATTAACCCAGCTCATTTGATAATCTGTTCATGATAAGAAACTCCTAGATATCTGATGCACTTTTCCAGAAGAGTACTAACAATTAGTGATGTACGTTTAGTACCAGAAATGTTTTTTAATGGCAAGATCTTTGGCAATTTCTACTATTGATGGCTGTCAATTTCTAGTATCGATGATGTCAATTTCTAGTATCGATATCTGTCAATTGTCTAGGTCAATGACTGTCAATTACTAGAAATTGACGTCAATTGTCTAGTTCGATGACCATCAATTGTCCAGGTCAATGACCGTTCGTTGAATGACGTAAATGGAGACCAGAAACAAGATTAAGCCAACAAAACTTCATTCAAGTAAAGTTGTCTTAATTCGTTCAGAATTCAATCGCCTGTTGATCTATGTATAATAGATCCTCCGGTGTCTTGACTCTACGTTGTCTTCTCACTTCATTCTTCTCCTCTCTTTCACTCACTCCACTTTTCTCTCACTTCTGTTTACGTCGTCTTGAAGATTCAAAAGATTCAAGATGGCGACCATAGCTCTTACCATAGTCGGCACTGGCACATAGACTATGATGTTGTAGATTCAGTAGGTGGAGAAGAGTATGGTAGAACGGAGGACTACCTGCAGTACGCGCAGCTTTCGACAGAATTGGACAGAATTGGACAAAATTAGACAATCCACCCTATAATGGACTAATCAAATTCATTAAAAAATCCCAAAGAACTTAAATACCTTTCTATGGCTTTCTATAGCTGAGTGTGGTTGGAGTGTGTACCTTGGCTATAGTATGGGTACTGCACATAACACGGTAATAGGACCGAGTGCCTATAGAAACATCCACCCAAATAACCATCTACCATTTTTTCCCCCCCCATTTTTTTATTACACTTCCTACTTAAAATTCCTACTTTTACCTTACAATCTCGCCTACTCTCGCCTACTCTTCCCCCCCACTCCCCACGCTCCATCCTACTTCCTACGGCCTAGTCTATTCTCGCTCAGCCGCGAAAATTTTTTGTCTACAACTACCATGCTTCTGAGCAAAGCACTTACCCAGGGGCTCTACGGGGCCAGCCGGTGCTTACGGCGGCCGGCAATGGTCCGGTTCCAGTCTGCAGTGGCGGAAACCGTACTGCACCTTGCGCCCAAGGATCAGGGCCAGAACCAGAGCCAGAGAGGGAACCAGAGCCAGAACCAGAGCCAGAGCCAGAGAGGAAACCAGAGCCAGAGAGGGAATGTGGGCCAGAGAGGAAACCAGAAAAATCAGAACGGGGAAAGTAAAGTTGACGGTGAAATTCACGGAAATCAGGGCAAGACAAGTGTCGGTGGAAATGGCTCGGGCCTGGATCGAACCGGCTTCAGACCTTATAACCGGAAGGTCAGAGACATCACGGCGCAGATCAGCGTGGCGCTAGACGAAGCCGAAGGTGCTGGGCTCAAGGAGGCGGTGGAGATCTTGGAGGAGGGAATCTCGTACTTGAGGGAGGTGCAGCAGGCGGAACGCATCAACGATAAATCGTTATACTTTGCGTTCCAGCCGCTTGCCACCAAGGCCTTGGACCAGTTGATGGCCTCCAATGTCTCCAATGTCTCTGGTGCCGACTTGGACCCGGAGGCCCCCGAGAAGTTCTTGGATATGCTCGTCGAGCACCAGATCGCCCACAAGTCCCACTTTGTCGGCGTGCAGAGGCACCTTTTGAGCCGGGGCCCCGACTTGCGTGCCCACTCGCAAGTGCTCCTGGTGTGGATCAAGTTCTTGGAGTACGTGCGCTCGATGCCCAAGACCACGGAGTACCTCGTCCACTCGTACCTTGACCACTTGCAGGGCACCAGCTACCAGTCCCGGGACCTCATCAAATGGTCGTACTTCTCGCTCACCATGCAGTGCTTGCGGACAAACACGCCTTACGACGTCGAGTCCGTGGTCAAGATCTTGCAGGTGGAAGACGTGACCCGTGTGCCGGACGCCTTCCAGGTGGTGTCGTTGATCCGGAGAGCTGGTCTTGAACTGGTGCTTGCGGAAGATGTGGCTCTCTTCACCGCCAAGCTTGCCGAGTTGACCGTGGATTATATGGATCCGAACAGCACCACGGTGGCCCGGCGCATTGAGTCCGCCCGGAAACTGAACAACCCCCGCCGGTTGGACGGGCTCTTTTCGGAAATGAAGGCCGCCTCCGTGCGCAACTCCTTGCCCATCTCCGAGTCCACCTTGAACAAGGTCATGGCCCTGTACATTGCTTGCAAGAGCTTCAAGGAGGCGCTTCTGATTTTCTCCCACATGTTGTCCGGCGCCATCCCCATGCCTTCCTCGTCCTCGTGGGAGCTTGCATTGCAGGCCATGGGCCACCCGTCCAACGTGTCTTCGATGTCCGACAAGGAAAAGGCCGAGGCCGTGGCCAACATCGAGTCGGTGGTGCGGACCATGACCAATGGCGGCGTGCCAGTGAATGCCCGTTCGTTGGCCATTATCTTGGGTGCTTTCTCCAGCTTGAACAGACAAGACTTGGTGCAGAAGTACCTCCAAACCTTCAAAGACATCCCAGTGGTGCACATGGCCAGAGACAACATTCTCATTGGCATGGCTCTCAACAACGACATCACGTTGGCGGAGAAGACCATGGCCGAGTTTTTGGAGCAGGACCCTTCGTACAACCCCTCGACCCACGTGATGAACTCGTTCTTGGCGTACCACGTGGACTCCGGCAACGACAAGGCCGTGGAAGGAATCCTTAACTTCATGAAGCTGCACGGCATCGAGGAAAGTGTGGCCACCACCACCACCATCATCAGCTACTACTTCAAGAGTTACCGCAAGCGGGGTTTGGTTCCCGACATCACCGACTTGTTCCGGGAGTTGATCAAGGACACCAGCAAGTGGGACCAGCACATGGTGTCGCTGCTTATGGACGGGCTCTGCAAGGACGGGCTCAATTTGGATGCGGCCAGAGCTGCTTTCAAGTTTTTCAGTGGCCAAAGCGGGAAGTTCAAGTACTCCAATGGAATGTTGACGTCGATGATCAAGGCCGAGTTGGATTTCGGCTCCGTGCACAATGCAGAGGAGTTGTTTGACTGGTACATCAAAAACGTCCAGAACAATACCCAGATGTGGAACATGATGATCACAGGCCTCTTGCAGAAGAGAGAAGCATTGGCCATGCAATATTATCATCGGTTGCTCCAACAAGCGCCTTTCGGCGTCAAGCCCAATTTCTATACGTACTTCTTTTTGCTTGGGCACTTTGAGAGAAAGGGCCAGACCGCCCAGGTCCAGAGTCTCCTCGATGATATTGCGGCTTCCAAGATGCTGGACTTTGGCCGTGTTTTGCCGGCCACCATCAAGAGGTTGGCAGCTTCTTATAAAGTGGACCCACGGTTGTTGGAGAGGGTATAGCCGTCATGTATATAAGTAATAACTAGATCACCAAAGACGATCCCATAATCTATAATCCCCATAGATCCTAGACTCGTATGAGTACATGTATCGAGTTAGTCGTTGGTGGATGTTCCTTCTTCACTGGCACAGGAGTGTACATAGGACCTTATTCGTCAGGAAATGTAAGTTGCAATTCCTTTTCGATCGTTTGGATATAAGTAAATTGCTTCCCTTAATTTGCCTCCCCTGGTTCCCCGGAAACAAGTAGTCTCGACGATTTGTAGAAGATGGAGGTCAAACAGGAATCCCACTTTTCATTGAAGTAAGAAGCTGCATCCATAATAAGAAACCACAGTACGGGAAAGTCGACTGAAGAATTATGAGTTGTGCATAAGTTTAGGGGCAAGGAAAAAGGAAAAAGATGGAGTGTTCAAAAAAAGAAGATGCAAGTTTTTCTTGGGGCGAGGGGTTATTTTATAGACAATCCCCCCTTTTCGCCCCCGCCCCGTTTATTTGCAGCCACCGGCCATGCAGGAGCGGCGTGCTGCGAAACATATAAATGCAGCGCATCCCCCCCGTTTTCCGAGCAACAATCTTCCATTATTTCTTTCTTCATTTACACAGAGAATGGTTTCCCATTCTAGCTAATATTTTGAAACGGGATAGTTTCCTAGCCATTGAGGACGACGAAAACAGAGTGCTGCTAGTGACCTAATTGAAGGGACTCAGTTGACTCTAAATGAAGTTTATTCTTCTCCTTCAATAGGGAAATCTCTTAGTGGAGAACCGTGGCGGGATACTCAGAAAGGAGGCCAAGAGTCCGTGAATCCGTGATTTGAAAAGAATACAGCCATCATTGAAGACCCGTCCATCTCGAGTCCAATGTCCTTCATCTACTAACACAGTTTCAGTCTACTCACTAGACTGACTGGTGGATTGCATTATTGAAATGCTACGCTAGTGACTGGATTACACTAAGCTCGTTGACGGGCCATTGTGACGTACCTATAGGATCTACAGTCACCAAGGAATAAATACAGTCATCTAAATTCTAACAGGATGCGGCCAATCACTATGAACAAAGAGATATGATCTCATACCTCCACCATGACCCAAAACCATCACTCAAAATCATCACTCCAACTCCACCATCCGACTCCACTCCACCAAGACAATCTCTGGGAAGTCCCACTCCATCCCTACTGGACCTCGCCCATGGCCTTTCTCCACAAAGGCAAGAACCACCGGTCAAAGCGATCATATGCCGCCGACGCCGATTCAAGAGCAGGCCGCGTGTCCAACATAAAAGCAGGCATGCCCGACTCCTCGTCATCCGGCGCAGAGTAATAGTCGATGACATACCGCACCTTATCCCAGCCACGGCCATTCCCTTGGGACCTCAACACCGTCCAATCATGACGGTCGAAGGGAGGCTGCGTGTTGAAGGTGTCGGGGAAGAAACGGCCCAAAAAGAGGTACATCTGGGCCCTTGGCGAGAGGTCCTGGGGTCTGCCCGTGAACTTCTCCAACCGCGGCTCAATCTTGGTTTGCTGCGTGTACTTGTGCTCCCAATCTAGGATCTGCTGCCAAGCTCCTTCGTTTAAGAAGTTGTGGACGTCCACCATGGACTCCACGGCCTCCTCGTCGATGCCCTGGCCCTTGCCTTTTTTCAACATGGCGTTTAACATTTGCTGCGGCAGGGGGTACTCCCAGTTCCCGGCCTGGGCGGTTTCTCCTCGGGGGATGGACGAAATTGTTCTTTGCGTGGAGAGGATGACTTTTTGCCCGGGGGCTCTTTCGGACGAAATGGCCATGGGCATGTTGTTGAGGGGGTTCAACACTTCGGTTTCATCGGGGTTTGACGGCCGGACGGGACACGCAGCTCCCTGCAGGAACGACGCATGGTCCACAGGACACACTGCTGCTTTTGTTTCAGATGTGTTTTGAGATGCGTTGACTTTGACGCTGCTGCTGGCGTCGGCCCAGAACCATCCCATTTTGTGTGTATGGGGGGGAATGCGGTGGTATCGGTGATGAGTATTTAACATCCGCACACCCGTACACCAACACAGACCCGTAGATCGCATTATAAACACCCGTACATCATGACAAATAAACCCGTACACCAGCCAAAAGAAAACAGAGACCACAGACCCGTACACCGGAAAAAGAAAACTAAAGACCCGTACACCAACCTATTCGCACCGTCGCATCGTTCCGCACCGTTCCGCACCGCACCGCACCGTTCCGCACTCAGGTTGCCTTTCGCGACTGCAACCGGGCTGTGGTTGTGATTCCAACTAAGGCGTCGGGATGCGTTGTCATGAGTGCATGGGTCTTGTTTGAGATGGGGCCGGAAATAGCCCATCCTGCATGCCTGGAATGTTCTCTGCATCGATAGTACCCTCGAAACTCGCCATGCACGCTATTTAAAGACATAAGCTTTAGTCCTGCGTATGCCCCTCCAGGCTGGCTACCCTAAAAACAGCATTGCCGAGGATATTCACCTTGGCGCCTTAAAGTTAATTCAGTTTCGAGGGTCCAACGGATCTACCACACAGGAAACGTCTACCGGATTGCTGGTTGCACCGGGGGTGGTGTTGTCTTGCCCCTGACATGTATGCAGTCCCAAAATTTTCCTATGTACAGGATTTCAACCTGTCTCGCATCCACCATCCACCAACCGCCATCTCGCCCTTCCGTAAGTCCACTATTTGAATCAGGGCTCAATAAAAGTCGCCAATTGCAGCTGAATTGGCATGGCCGTGCATTGAAAAAGCGGACTAATGCACCACTTTTGATTGGACGAAGGTGGGGTGATCAGGGCACGTGACGTCGGAAGGTCGCAGCGGTGTTTCAAAATCGTATGTTGCTGCAATAATTGCCGCATATGCTGATTAAGCGAAAGATCGCTAAAGCAAAACCAGGAGCTTGGCGGTGCGGCACATATCCTGTAGGGGCCGGAATGGGGAGGAACGGGCCAGATCCGGTGTGGAAGGCTCCGCGGATTCACTTGTTATGTGCTTCGCCTCACAGCGTGGAACATATTCCGGGGGTCCACGTAAGCGCCCGCCTAAAGCGACATTATTCACCTTCCTTTGTATGCACCAGATGCACAAGTGGGCCCAATTGGGAAGGCCGAGCAAGTTTTTGACGAAAGGGGACATGTAATTAAAGACGAGGGTACGTTAGTGATGAGTAGGTACCTTAAGATAGACGAGGGTAGTTTGAAACGAGGGTAGCTAAAACGAGGGTGCCTTAAGGCACCACCGGGGGTTGCCGCAATCCGAGGTACCTTATAACCAGTCCGGATAACAACCGGGGTCCCACCGAGGTTGCGCTAGTTCTCACATTACATATACGAGGGTACCTTACCTTAAAGCCCATGTAAGAATGACGAGAATTGAATGAATGACGAGGCCCCAGTGAATAACGAGGGTACTTTTACCGAGGTACGAGCCAGCCAGATACGGCACAGCAAAAATGTCGCACCCCTGAACCTAGCGCTTATTTGTGACACCCAGACGAGGCATTGAAACCATTGTTAGCTAACCATTGTGTCCTGCACACAGACACGTGCTGGCTACAAGTGATGACAAGACAGATTTTAGAAACGCCTGCCATGCACTTACATCTGTGAAACACCTTAAAACATCACGAAACACGAAAGAAACACAATGAACCATTGGGGGCTATTATGAAACGCCGTGACACGGTATGAATCGCCTGAAACAATCATGAAACAATCATGAAACAATCATGAAACATTCATGAAACATTCATGAAACATCCATGAAACGTCCATGAAACATCCATGAAACACCCATAAAACACCAATGAATCATCCATGAAACGTTAAGGCGCCAAGCGCAGTGCCTGGTCTGGGCTGGCCTGTATGAGCCCTGACGTTGCAACGAGAGAAGATGCTTTTTTCCCACGTGATCCTGCATACGGGCGACTTTTTTCGGAAGCCGGGAACATCAAGTGAAAAAGTCGAGGTGCAGAACATGTGGTTTCCCAGTTGAGCAGTGAGGCTCGGTGCAGGGCTCACCACGGTTAAATATACCCCGCCCCGCAACGTCAGCCTGCACACAGGCCCAGCAATTGAGGAATCAAAATTTCGCTACTTTCGTGCAGATAGTGGGCAACGCCGATAAGCTCGAGATACGAGGGTATTGATGACGAAACGTGAGCGCCATGCCAAAATCGGTTTCACCCCTGTTTCATCTTACCCTTTCCGAGGGTCAAGGTGTCGTGGCTGCACCAATGCCACCAGTACACCGTAGTAGTCCAAGCTTCTCCGGATCTTTTCCCAAACGGCTCATTTTCCCGTCCGCTTTATTTCCCCAACAGTGTGGATTTGGGCCGTGTCACGTGACGCCCGGCGCCGTGTTATAACTCCTTGTAGCCAAACTCATGACAAGCGCACGGCCCCGGATTATGTGGGCGCTCCAGTGCGAAGACCGAGGGCCGGCCGAGGGCAGGCCGAGGGTTGTCTGGCATTTCTTGTCAATGTCGTCGAACACCACCAAGGCGGAAATCCGAAGGGTAGAATCCCCACCCTCAAGTCATATCACGGGATCAGGCTAGAATATTCCGAACGCATTGAGGGAAATTTCACCCCATTTAGAAGCCACGCGTATGGATTTCGAAATGTCGTCAATCCGACATGACCACTTCGGTAAAAGGGCATAAGCGCGGTGAGCTGCGAGTAATTAACCTCGGACGACATTTTGCCATATATGCACGCAACGTGGGGCTCATGCCACTGACGCACGCTGCATTTAGGGGGAGTTTCCCTTTTGGTGGATATTATAGCTTTTAGCTTTCCGGAATGCCTATAGTTACAAAATAAAATTTTAACAGCCTCTTTCAAGGCATTGGGTCCCTGTACCTAAAGTAGCATGTACAGGTTGGAGCCTGGTTTTGAATGGATTCTTACCGCGTCTGGATTTCGCGGCGCTTTTTGCTTCCAAAGTCGGCCACTCTATTTAGTGGTCGCACATATAAAGTGGTCTTAACTTTAAACGCCATGAACATGAACCCTGCCAATGTTTAATCGGTGTTAACAAGGCTCTTTCCTCGGTGCTTGTATTTGTATTCGTATCCCAGCGCCAGCCCCCTTGACAACCCCTGGGGGCTTTCACTTCCCCTTATTTGTAGGCGGACACCAGGAGACCTTGAATGCATGCGCGTGCATGTCCAGATTGAGATTTAATTGCCTACTGCCGCTTAAAGATTTTCTACTCTCCATGCCATGCCTGCGCATTACAAGCTAGAGCTTCCCTGGGGAAGTCAAAAGGGAAGATGGTGCTGACCCCGGCAATTCCATGTGGGGAAAGCAAGAGACTGAAAGCTTAACCTTAGAATTAAAGACCTCCTTGGGTCGTTTGTGGCCGACCAGTTGATATCTGCGGGCGCTAAAATTAGTCCTGAAGCTTGAGTTCCGGGGGTGCGGCCGAAACGACTTTTTATGGGGAACACCATTGGCCGAGCTTGGCCATATTCAAGGCAAGGGGCAGAAGAGGTTCGGATTTGATTCGGACGAGCTGATTGATGGTTTCGAAGAGGTGGTGTGGCGTGGGGCTGTCAAACGAGGGAAACCGGAATTCGGAATGTATGCGACCGAACCTCATCTGTGTGGCCGAATTTCATCAGCGCGGCCGGAACTCATTCGACCCACCCTCGGAATTCAAATGCGCGGCCGGAACTCACCTGTGCAACCGGAACTCGCGTTGAGGATCAGTAAAAGCCTTGCAGGCCCTCGATGAGCGCGAAGCGCCCCTATATGCCAAGCAGACATGAAAAGATGATTCGGAAGATCCTCAAATGCTAGCCCCCATATATCTTTGAAAACCCCGCTGTAAGACCTACAATTGCTGCTACAATACAAGTTCTTGGCTGAAATCAGAGAAAGACCCTGTTTCGGTCAACTGTCGACGAGTCACCTTATATACAGGCGACGAACAAAATTCAAGGGTATGTGCATATTGAAACGCATTGCGCGTGCATATCGACGTGTGCAGGCAGCGCTCATGCATGAAGCTCCTTTAATGGCCACTGATGAAGTTACTTGGGCGGGCGGATCATCAGTAACGAGCGAATCGTATCCGACAACGGAAAAAACATCCAATGCATTTGCAAAACATATTTGGGAAGGGGGCATCGTGTCCGTGGCCTCTCAAGGATGTAAGCATTGTTAAGTGCTTGCATGCGCAGGCATTGAGAGTAGCGCAGCGCAAAATTTTATGAACGTGAAACAAGCGTCCAGTGAAAGAGGTCGTCCATTGGTCCACCGTCGACGAAAAGTTTTAAAGAGAGGCGTGAAATTTAACGCTTTACGGCGCATACATAAACAGGCGCCGAAAGTGAGACATCTCAAGCATGAAAACATCGTGCATGCTGCAATAGCAATCATGTTGACCAATGCCGCGCAAAAGGCGGCCTACGTAGTGGGAGGAAGCCACATTTGTGGATCGGAGAAATAAATGCCCGAGCGAAGATCCGACCGCGCACATGCACAGAACATTCGCTGTGGGGACGTACAGGAAAAGCGCGTAAATTTACGAGATAAAGCCATCTGTGCATAGCAGACGTGGCGAGTTGCATACTGGATGCAAATCAAGCCCAGTATTCCGCACCCCATACATTTATTAAACCATGCTCATATCTATATAATTTTTTTTTTTTTCTTCCTACCGGCACGAGTTATAGTGCTCTCCCAATCCGTACGAGTGCTTATAATACGCCACAACTAGCGTGGGCTCAGTGCCGTCCGGGTTAAAAATAATCGGCGCACTACCCGCCACGAGTACCTTGATGGGACACCCGTACACCGCGCCCAACGCCGCTAGTTCCATATCGGACCCCCACATGGCCGTGCTCTCGAGCTCGGCGGTATACTCGCCAAGATCCCGGAGCTCCATCGTCTCCTGGTCAAACAAGTACGGAATGTACGAGTCCGGCTCGGCCCGCATGTGCAGGGCGGCCTGGTGCCGAAGCTGCGCCACATCTAGGTTTTCCAAGCCGTGGCGGAGGCGCAACTGGTCCTCTAGCGACCGGAAAAGACAATGGCCGTCCGGCTGGATCTCGTGCAACGAGTAGCCCATGGACCGTAGCAAATTGGCCATGGACTCGGCCTCAATGGCGCGGTAATCCACGGAATCCGCGGCCTCGGCCCGAGCCTCGGCCTGGATCTGCTCGATTTGGGCCTGGCGCCGGGCAATGCGTTCCTTGGCCCGGTTTCTTCTTTTCGGCACCTCTTGTTCGGGCTGTTCGGCCTGGTCGGGTGTTTTTCCGGACGTTTTGTTGGGTGTTCCGGGCGTGTTCCCGCCATTCTCGGCCTGCTCGGTGTTCTCGGCGTTCGTGTTCTCGGTACCCAAACTCATCCGTTTGAGCAATTCTTCCGGCGAAATTTCCACCGGAGCTTCGGTCACCTCGCCCCGACACTCCGCCACCTCTTGAGCGTGCTTGGCATCCAAATCAATCTGCATCTGGGCACATTTGGCGTTGACGGCCTTGCGGGTTTTCTTCAGGGCCTGTTTCTTGAGAGCGGTGGTTTGCGAAACCAAGTCTTTCTGCTGCTTGCGATGCCGAGCCAAAAGCTCTTCCATGCCATCATCTATAGGTTCTGAAACAGGGGGGTCATGGGCGGACATCTGGCAAGAGGTGGTGAGAAGAAGAAGAGGATGAAAACGGAGATGATTTTCGGGTCGCGCACGCCGCGCGGGGCTCCATTGCTTTGCGCGTCATGATACGTACGCATGAACTTTCGCATGAACTTTCGCATGTACTTTCGCATGAACTTTCGCATGAGCGAACCTTCGCAGGAACTGGTCCCGTTCTGTAATAGGCCATTGGTAGCTTTAATAGGTGTGGAAGGCTGATTAGCGTTGGTGACGTAGCTTCCTTTACGAGGAGGTTGAGCGGACGGGGAAACTCCCAGTGGATAGGTGTAGTGGGTCTAGAATAGAGGTGATTATATAAGCACCGCGGGCGCAGGGTTTTTGGAGCCAGTATATATTTATTCTTAGGGCATCAGGCCACTTTCCAAGCAGCGTAGACGAGACTTAGACGAGACTTGGACGAGGCTTAGGCATCAATTATGATCAAGCATTGCCGTCGAATCTTATCTAGGCCCCTGCATAACAAAGGGCAGAGATGTTTGAAATGCCCATCTTTGGATGCAGTTGCGCGCCCATGCAGTGCTGCGCTCGGGAGGCACGGGTGCCTTTTTTTTCCAACTTATCGCGCACATTCCATCTTATGCGCTGCGCAGCTGCCCGGGCGGCAGCTGTATCTTGCATCTGCGCTGAGAGTGACGACCGTCGGGTGTTGACCAGTGAGGCAAGGTTAGAAGACGGAATTCGTCTGCACACGCATTCTTGCTTCTTCCTCAGAAAGTGGTCTGTCTAATTGGTCTATCAGGTGCTTTTCAATCCAAGCCATTCGCCCGTCACGCCATCGATGACGTATCTACCTTCCTATTCGGGCCGCCTTGGCGATGGTGTACTACGGCATCCCTGTGTTCAGCGTTTGTTTGTCTGTTTTGGGAAGGCTGCTGCATATTTCACTGGGTGCTGCTCTAACAAAGACAATCTTTTATTTCACTTTCCCTGCGATTTTAAAGCGAGCCTGTATCGTTGCAGGAGGGTACTGCGGTGACGCGGAAAAAAAAAAAAAAACAGTGTGCCGCGGGAATAAGCTATTGCACACCATTTCTTCAGCGGCCGCGTGAGGACAACGTCGGCGAATCTTAAAAAAATAAGCGGCTTTCGACGCAGACTAAGACGTGCTCCGTTGGGGTGTGGCGGCGTTTTGTTTTTGAGGGGCCATTGCATCGCTGGATCCGGCCCAACGGATGCCTGCAACCTGCTCCGGACGAAATTGGGCGCAGCGGAGAATCTTGGGTTTCTGCGTATGCGCATCGTTGTGATACCCTGGGATTGGTGTCTGCGGAGATTGTAGAGAGGTGAAGGGAATTGCTTGGTAACGCTGTGTGCAGGCGCACATTCTTTGCCGTCGCTGGGGATGGATTTGCGGTGCATGATTTGAATACATTGGTTATGATAGCCTTAGACCGAAAACTGCTGATTGTAGCGATCGACGCGATGCCGGAGGGGGAAGGAAATGTCCCGTTTATGGTTGACGGTGCCGAGGTGATTATGCGAATTGTCGTTGGCGTGCGTTGTAAGTGGCACATCTCACAGCGTGCCTTAATATGCGTTTAAACAAGCTCATCTCAAGCTCAACGCGAAGCCCGTAATACATTGAAGAGTAGAGGTTTACAAGGCCAAGGCGGGGTTCGGGGCGAGACTACGGGCAAACCCACGGGCGAAAGCCGGGAGGTGGGCATGGATTTAACGGCCAATGCCGCCCTAGGACTTAAAGGTGAGAAGGCTATTTATAACCAGTGGTGTTAATGTATAGGGGAAAGGAGAGGGCAAGTCGAAGGGCGTGCACAGAGCGGGTGCCGCCGGACGGGAAATGTCGCGGTTTTGTATAGAAAAAATGTCTCACATCAAGATATTCCCAAAGCGGGCAAGGTTGAATTCCGAGGGTAGCCCCCCCCATGCAACCACCTCCTTTAATGTGACACTCTTATAGTGCGCCTAAGTTGCATGGAGCGCGCATACCGCAGGCAGGAGGCGTCCAGAGTGGCCCTCGCAAATTGGGAGAAGCCAATCTACTTCGACATTCTCAAAGTCGGCATATATAGTTTGTGATTCCCCATCAGCAAATTTTGGGATTTTTTATCATCGGGCCCTTTCGACTTTTCGCTTCCGACCCCAGGCATTTGATCATTCTATATTCCCCTCTAGCATTCTTTCCCTCTTCTCTCCTCCACATTGTCTCCATTCATTTGAGAGACCCTTCCCAAAAACAACCCCCAGCGGCCTTCTTGTCATCCCGCTCTTTTGCATCTAGAATCTAGCGTTAGACCTTCTAGCCTAGACCCCACCAAAACCCCCCGCCGCCCCATCATCCCATATATTCCTATGACCCCGGTGCAAGCTCCAAGAACCGCCTAGACGCCCAGCCCGACCCTATAGACTCTGCATCACCTGACCATGGACCACTCGCCCGACATCTTGCATCATGTTCGTCTCTCGCAGGCGTCCATCAAAGCGTCGCACATCAAGGTGCAGCTCGCCGAGTACACTGCGCATAAGAAGCAAGTGGACGAGTACAAGTTGGACATGTACAACCATTTATTTGAGTTGGACCGCAAAACAAGACCCAACCTCTCGCTTATCCAGCAGCAGCCGGAAATCAACTTGCGCATGCGGCCCGTGCTCCTAGATTTCTTGATGGACGTCATCAACAAGCTCAACTTGTCCAAATCCACCTTCCCCTTGACCGTCAACATCATCGACCGCTACTGTCTGGTGCGCATCGTCAAGAAACAGCACTACCAGCTCTTGGGCTTGACGGCGCTCTGGATCGCCTGCAAAAACTTGGACTCCAAGTACCGCATTCCTCAATTGTCCGACTTGTGCAAGTACTGCTGCCATTGCTACGACAAGAAGCTCTTCTTGGAGATGGAGAACCACGTGCTCAAGCTGTTCCTGTGGTTGGTGGATGCGCCCACGTTTGACCTGTTCATCGACTTCTACATCCAGTCGCTTGCGCCGTCCCGGCTTTTAGCTGGTTCTAAAAGCCCCCACAAAACATGCAACGACATCAAGATCCTCGCCATCTATATCTGTGAGCTCATCCAGTTCTACCCGAACATCTACTTCAACTACACCACGCCGCAGATCGCCTTGGTGGCCTTTGCCATTGCCTGTATGGTTCTCGATGTGTGTAAGGCCAGCGGAGTGGCGGCTCTTTTGCTGATGATCTACGATACTTATAGCACCGAGCCCATTCTCCTGGCCCTGGACTTTGACCTGGCCTTTGCGTTGCTCATCAAGGTCTTGAAGTGCCCTCCGCCTTCGTTGAAGGCCAAGTACTTCAACGAGGACTCGCGTTTCTTGCTGCTCATGAAGGTCTTGGTGAGTTTCACCTGGAAACACTTGGCCCACAAGGAAGCCCTCGAGAAGCTGCAGCTGCCGTTGCCCGCGCAATCTTCTCACCATGCACCTTATGCACAAGCTGCAGGCCATGCGCAGGCTCCCCACTGGCAACACTCGCCCAACGTCAACTGCACGCCTCTGCAGTCGGGCGGCTCCACCACGCCCCAGTACCCCATCACCCCCATGCTGCTGTCGCTCACCCCAAAGAGCGCAGAGGGCGTGGACTATACCACGCAGAATATTCGCATCTACTCGGACCCGCAGCATGCTGCATACGTGAGCACGCTTCCGCTGCCCAACCTTCTGCCGGGCGATCTTATGGGCTCGGTGTACCCCCAGCCGGCCAAGCGCTCCTATGACGGTGACGCCTATGGCCATAAGCGCTCCAAGAGCAACAACAAGGCGGTTTTCTACGTCCACTAGCATCAATCCACTCATAGACACTTTGTGTAGACATTCTTTTTTTGGAATTGGTCCGTTTTCTTGCCCTCCCAACATCAATTTCTCCTGATGTTGTGTTTGGATGGCGGATCAAGATTGTCTCATGGATAAATATACTGGAAACTATGTACATTTTGTATTTTAAATGTATTTAAAGGAGTTGGTGCTTGGAATAGTGTCTACAGATTCCAGAAATACTTGTCTGTCCATTCTGTCCATTCTATCTATTTTGTCCATTCTGTCCATTCTGTCCATTCTGTCAATTCTTTTTTCTGTCTATTCTGTCCATTCTGTCTTCTATCAATTCTGTCCATTCTGTCTTCTGTCTATTCTGTCTTCTGTCCATTCTGTCTCGTCTTGCTTGTAAGTTTAACCCAGTAAATAAAGCCTGCTCTTTCATTCGGACCAATCCAATTGGAAATTGGACTTGGTACGGACACCTGTCTGTCTGGTAAATTTTCTGTCCAGTAAATTGGGTGTCGTGGAGAAATTGGATGTACTAGAGTGTATCCTGCATATAGTGTGTCCTCGAGATACCTTTAATTTCAAGCATTCATCTTCCCCAAATGCCCGGAAAAAGTTTAGACAATGTCGTTATGGTCAGTTGGCACAAAATAGAAAATTCCAGAAACGATTTTGGAGCGAAAATGAGCAAGTGCCTGAGACAACACTGAGGACCAACTTTCTAAGAGATCCAGCAGGCCGATTTTCTTTGGTTTTACGCCGAAAAAACTCGTGTTCCATTCGTTTTGAAGCTCTACCGTTTTCTGGAGTATTCAAAACCCCAAAACTCAGATTCCACAAGCTCGTTTAGCCGATTGTTCACCTCGAAACTGCTCCGGGCAATGCTTTTGGAGGAAAAATAACTGAAAAAGGGCGTTTTTCTATGCAGTCGAGATTCCAAACTTGGCACAGTCGATTGTAGAAACCGTAAAATTTGTGGAAAAGCCGTGGGGGCTCGAAAGGGCAGAAAATCACCTTGACAATTGTCTTTCCAAGGATTTTCTTCCTGGTCTGCCATTTTTTTTTTTTTACAAACAGTACTCAAGCGTAATGGGAGTACTATTGAGTCTGAAAAAAGTCTTTAGATACAAAAAATACGGTGGTTTGACGCCTGGAGGGGAAAATTGGGTGAGTGCTGCTACGGACTATATGCATTCCCAAACTATACTTTACGGTAGATCTCTGGCCAATGGAACTCAATCTATGTGCTTAATACGGCCATACAATGCTTTTGGAAATGGTAGATATCTACTTGAAAATTGTCCCTTGTCGTGTTTGTATAGTGGTCCTTTTGGATAATAGTGTATTGGTCCTGCACACAACACCCATCTCGTAGTATGCCGTACTCTAGTACACAACTTAAGTACTAGAGTCAGGTAGGATATTTGTTTTTATTGGGGACCTCTTATCAACAGTCTATTGAAGTTTGGGTGTGATTCGTCTCCCAAAACACTAACGATTCCAGAAAAAAGGTCTTTGTCTCGGTCAATTGTCTTTATATTTCTTCCAAACTTACCCATGAGACTCACTGAGCCTTTTGTGATGATGCTAAACCAAATTGATACTTTTAAAACTGATGGTGGGGTTTCGTTCCTTAAAAATACCACGAGGATGCCTTTGTGCAGGTCGCTCACCATGTGCAGGTCCGCTTGGGGTCGGATTCCACGGTTCCAGCAACGGCCTCCCAACCAAATTTTAAAATTACAAAGTAACGGTTATTGAAATGAAGTAAACTTAATTTCAGCCGATTTCATCGTGTGTGTGGCCAGAACACTCTTCTGGTCTCGTGCACTGCTGCATGCTCCTGCACCTAGTCTCCAATAGTTCTCCATCCGTAATTTCACATCCTTCCCTCTAAATATAAATCAATTTCTCTACATAAATCAATTTTTATTACAAATCGGTCAACCACATTCCACACTCAAAGTCTATTCCTCTACACAGTCCATACTGTTAAACGTGGAGTTGTTCCTGCAGTACGTCCAGACGAAACAACTTCGACATTTTGTTGAGGAACCAATGTTCGATGAGAGCGTCGTCTAACATTGTATTTTTCTCGTCTGATTATCGATTGGCTCTCGTCTAAAGAAAAGCCAGTTCTCGTCTAATGGAGGAATATATAAGAGGCGCATTGGTCGCGTGTTATGCTAAAATGATCATCAGTTAACTTTATCAGTCTACTATACTCTACCACACTACTATACTACCCTATACTATTTACTATACTACTCGAATTTCTCTACACCCTATACCATATACTACTACCCTATAATATTTACTATACTACCGTACTCTAAACCATATACTCACTATAATATCTATACTATACTACTATACTCTATACTACTATACTCTATACTATAGTCCATACCATACTGACTCTACACTAAACCATATACTACACTATACTACCATGGAACATAATTTGACTTTATCGGTTGACTTTACAAGAGACGAACAGGCCCTTTCTAGTGTTAGTTTAGAGGAACCCAATCATAACAGAATAGAAATGACTACAGCTAACACCAATGTGCCTTACTTAGGGGAGTTATTAATTACCAATGAAACTACCGTATAAGATTACGAGACTGTACTTGAGCCAGCTCAACAATTCCACATCCTTCCCTCTAGATATACATCTAATTCTTTATAACTCAATTTCTCTATAACTCAATTTCTCTATATAAACCAATTTTTCTTACAAATCGCTGGTCCAGATTCCACACTCAAGTCTATTCCCATTTCTATATTCCTCTACAGTCTACTGTTAGACGTGAAGGCCTTGGGAGTCCATTTTCTTCTCGAGCTTTTTAAAAGGCAAACCATTTTCACAAGGAATTCTTAATCTTTTCCCACGACCCTCATTACTTTGCAATTTCTCCATTTGTTCAACAAAATCGTCTAAATCAGTACATTCTTTCATCGTGACAGTACATATGGAGCTAATATGTGTTCCGAGTTCGGGTTAAATTGGGTTTGAAACAAGAAATATTGTAGGTTCTACTCTCGAAGCTGTAGTGCCTAATACAGTGGATCGTTCTCAGTGACCTCTAACACCATGGTTACTGCAGGAGCATGGAGAAGACACCTTAGACATTGTATTGGACAGAACAATACTGGGCTGTGATTTGGTGTAGCCAATTGTAGAGCTCCAGTCTCACTTAAAAAACGTGTTTTCTGCCTGAGGAATGTATAAGAGGCGAGTCATTCGCCGTATATGGAAGGAGGACATCAAGGTTTGTCACTATGGAAACAACTATGTCTAGTACTTCGGAACACCACAGAACACAGAATACAAATCACTGGTATGGTTTCTGAAGTGCCAATCTAAAACTCTCTATTCTCTACTCTCTATCTAAAACTCCACTCTCCACTAATCTCTATAGTCTATTCCTTCTACATTCTCTAGTACATTCTCTATGCTATCTCCTCTAATCTCCATACTCTATACTTCTGTATACTACTTCTATACTTCTTCTCTCTTCTTCTCTCTTCTTTTCTCTTCTTCTCTCTTCTTCTTTTCTCTTCTTTTCTCTATACTTCTCTATACTTCTCTATACTTCTCTATACTACTTTTCTCTCTATACTACTTCTGTATAATTCTCCACTCTCTATACTTCTGTATACTACTTCTCTACTTCTCTCTATTTCTCTCTACTTCTCTCTACTTCTCTCTCCACTACTCTCCACTTCTCTCACCACTACTTCTTCTTCTCTATACTTTTCTATACTATTAATGAATATCGAGAAAAGTGTTCCTTCTCAAGCGAAAGTTTACCCTAAAGCGCAACACATTGTCCATACTCTTTCGTACACTCTACTCTATACTCTATACTCCATACTCTTCACTCCTCTAATATTTAATAGAGTATACAAATATATACTACTCTATACTTTTTACTCATAGTCTATTTTTATACTCATAGTCTATGCTACTCTATACTCCATACTCTTCTCTACACTACTCTATACTCTATACTCTATACTCTTCTCTACACTTTTTGCGCATGGTCTGTACTTTATATCCATAGTCAATACTACTCTATACTACTTTATACTCCGTACTCTTCTCTATATTTTATACTCTTAGTCTATACTCTGTACTCATAGTCTATGCTACTCTACACTCTATACTTCCTACTCTTCTCTACACTTTATATTCATAGTCTATACTACTCTAATCCGTTCTACATCCTGGAAACTCTACTCTACTCTACTACAGTACTATAGCACTTTATATCCATAGTCTATACTCCATACTACTTTACGACACGATTCTCCACCCTGAATACTCTATATTACTATCCTCTACTCTACTCTATTCTCTTTAAGTATGCAAGACTATAGAACTTTATATCTGTACACTCATAACACATCGTCTATACTACTTTAAAGCCCTTCTCCATTTTCCATTCTCCATACACTCTTCTCTATACATTACACTATCCTCTGGATTCCTGTTCACTCCATCCTAAAATCGACTCTGGATTAATCTATACTCTGCTCTACACTCATAGTCTATACGACTCCAAACACCATTCGTCATACTCTCTACTCCTCCACTCCACAGTCTTCACTCATAGTCAATCCTGCTTCAATACTGTCTACTCCATACTCTCTTCTGTATTACTTTTTACTCCATACCAAAATCCATACTCTACTCTACACTCTACTCTACTCTATACTTCATATTCAAACTCTATACTCCAGGTTAAAGAGTACAAAACTATACTACTTCCACTCTGTACTCTATACTCATTCTTTCTGTACACTCATAACTCAATTTTTACTGCTTCTATATTGACTTCTCCATACCTATTCCACTACTCGTCTACTCGTCTACTTTCTAATTCTCTACTCCTGTACTTCTACAATCGTCTTTTTCTACTCCTCAATCTCTCACCTCCAATCCTCCCCTCTGATTCTCTAATCCTCTATTTTCTTCTCTGTATTTCTCTATTTTCTGTTTTACCCAGACTCCACACTCAAAGTCTATACTCCATTCTCCATTCTCCATTCTCCATTCTCCATTCTCCATTCTCTTCTCTACACTACTCACTCTGCTTATCTGATTCTCTGTATTCTAATTCTCTGTATTTCTTAATTCTCTACACTCTTAACTCTGTATTCTAATTCTCTGTATTAATCTACACTTTATCTCTGCACTCTTCAGTCTGAATACCCTCCACTCTTTACTTAATTCTCTGTTCTAATTCTCTGCTCCAATTCTCTGCTCCAATTCTCTGTTCTAATTCTCTGATGACTCTGTTAAAATCCACACTGATAATTATGCTTGCCGGTAGAATTTCTCAGTTATATACAAATGCATGAGGATTGTGGCCACTCTGAAACCTCAATTGAAGCAAGAAGAAAAACCATATTTTAAGTGACGAGTCTTGGGTAATTGTTTAAGGGAAAAAGCATCAAAAAATACATACCAAATTTTTCCGTATCCTTAAAATAAGTTGAATCAATGCGTCAAATCAATTTAGTCTAGGAAACTCAGAAATCCCGGGAATCGAAAATCATGAAAAGTCGAAATTCATGAAAAAGTCAAAGTTGTGCTTCTAAAAATAGACTAAAATCGAGAAAATGTGGTTTAAATCAAAAATTGTCCCGATATCCATAGCTTTATATACTGGGATGTACGGGTGCACCTCGCATATCGCGGCGCACTCTTTCCTATTGAATCACTTACTACCGACACTTTTCCAAGTTTCTGGGAAAAGAACGTCTTTCCTGGCGCAAGAATTTGGAGTTAGGACCTTCAAGTGATCACGTGATTGGGGTTTCTAGTATTCATATCTACGTATCTACTCCATTTCGGTCTATAAACCGCTTTCTATGTTTTGACCTGCATATAGCGCACAAGTCACTAGAATCTCGGAATTTCACCAAGTCCATCTTCGAAACGACCATAATTGATTGCTAGTACTCTCTTAAGTATGAAGCGTCACTTATCACCTGATTTTGTGGGTTTGGGGGGCTCTAGACCAGTACTGGTGAATCAAGCTTTCCTCGTCTTAAACTGAGCGGATTTCTTCCCCGGAAACCTAAAGAGCGGGCCCTTCTTTTTATATAGTAACGTTGGGGGTTCAGAGAAACGTTTACAAATGGCTTGGTGGCCACCTGCATACTAAAAGCCCAACGTCTGGTTCGTAGGGACATCTTCAAATGTTGGGTACTGCATACAGTGACTTGTGCAGAGTAGAGAAGCCGGACCAGGAAATTCAAACAAAAAAAGCGTATATTATTTAGAAACCATTTTATCATCAATTTAAGCCGTTTAAAGCAATTTTTTCCAGGATCAAGCGTTTCTCCGAGCCCAGGATCTGATGTTAAAATTCCGCAGTGCTACGGAATCTTCTAGAGACCATGCACGTGAAATTTGACAGAAATTAAGGTATTTCGCCAATTTCATTCGATACGCAGACTTGAATTTAAGGTTACCCTAAAGTCCAGGACACCAAAATTTAGAGTTCCAGAGAAGTAGAGGTGCAAAATGGACAAATGCCCGGATTTAGAGGTTCAGGGACTCTAGCTTCACGGCTTCTGTGGCTGATATCGGGATATCCAAAGAGGTAATACTACGCTGATTGATCTGCCGTATGGCAAATCGATAAGGGGCTGAAAGGCCGGCCAAAGTGTGCCGTGCACAACGGAACCCACAGGTTGGATGCAGGACGCTTTTTCATGGTGCATAAGATAAAACGTGGAAGGGCCAGGGTGGAACGGGGTTGATACAGAGCCATCCAGGGGCTACTCGACTCATGGTGACTTTGAGTCAACGTTTAAACTGCACGAAGTTTCCAATCGTCTTGGCGAATCCCCTGGTGCCATTGTGGTTTGATCTGTGCGTGAACCTGCTTTCTTTTGCAGCGTGCGGCAGGCGTACGGCCTAGCTTCTGAGGTAGCGGAGTGCGTATAAAGTGGTTGCATCGCAGAGTATGTATGTATGCGCACTCGGATATTAGGCGCCGGCTGAAGGTACGAGCGCCAGGGAAAACGTGCTGGGGAACGGTATTCCGGCCAGAGGTACATGCAGCCACCCCGGATTTCCAAGGTTGCATGGAGCGCCCAGTGCATGAACTCAAACTGCAATGGTGGTGGTCTTGAGGTGCATGCAACCGCTGCGACATGCGATTAAAAAGCGGCAGTTAGAGAAGTAATTGCCCTTTTGGGATGCCACGCATCGTGAGCCCACATGTGCGCGCATCACCTCCACTCCATCACCACTCATGGGCTCCTCCAACACCGTCAGAAGCGCTGATTCTCCACCGAAAAAGAAGCTGCTCAAACCCAATTGTGGGTACAAGGGGTACTGCGTGCAGGACGGCGACTCCGTCCAAACCGTGGCCGATATCGCCGCGTTCCGCCTGCAGTACATTGACCAAAGAAGACCTGCCAAGTTAAACGTCTCTGCCCCCATCGACGCCAGCCTGCTCCACCTAGACAACATCGTGCGTACTCTAGATTACGCTGAGCCGCTCCAGGTGGAGCGTAAAGTTCAGCACGGCTTTGGGCTGGGCAAGAAACGGGAGAAAATGTCTCTTGCCGAAATCGTGTTGAGGCTTAAGTCCGGTGATGATTCTTTTTACTTGACCACGCAGTACGAAGAGAACGACGGTTCGGATGAAAATAGTTCGGATGAAAACGACGAGTCCGAGGACGTTTCCGAGGGGTTTTACGCTGAAAACGGCGAGTTTTCGGAGAATTCCAGTGTTTCTGGTGCAGAAAGCGAAGAAAATGACGAAAATCCCGAGGAAATCGGACCACAGGACGACAATTCCGACGGAAAAGACGATTCCGACGATTCCGAGGCGGAAAAAGCGACCGAAAATGCCGATTTCGGCCTTCCAAACAACATGGACTCGGAATCTGACTTCGAGGTGGACTTTTCTAACCTCCAGGACGACTATGAAGACGCCGAAAACGCCGAAAACGCCGAAAAAGGTGAGGAGGACGAGTCTCAGGCCCGGATTCGAACGCTTTTCCAACCTCCCCTCACAAACCTTGCCCGGCAGAAAAACCCCGCGTTTCCCATCATTCCAGAGGCTTTTAAGGGCCTTTTTACCCAGCAAATCAACCTCTGGATGGGCTCTTCCAGTGCAGAAACCCCGAAACCCGATTTCCTGCACCCCACGATTGCCAGTTTGGGAAAATACGTCCCTCGGGGCAACTCGTCGGGGCTCCACCATGACCATGCCGATAATCTCTATTTCTTGGTGGAAGGCCGCAAACGGTTCACGCTTTTCTCGCCGGAAAACGCCGAGAAGTTGGCAACCGTGGGCGATATCAACCAGGTCTACGCCAACGGCTTGATCGACTACCAGGTGAATGAAAACGCCCGTTTTTGGCGGCCCATGAGGGAAGATGGCGCCATGCAGGCGGAATGGGCGCTCTGGATGCTTGAAAAAGGCGACTTTTCCGTTTTTTCCGAACAATATCTACAGGATCTTGTAGAGAAGGAGCCAAAGTATACGGGGGACCCCTTGCCGCTTGATCCCCCGAGTTTTTCCACGGTTCCACCCGTACTTTTACACTTGGACGAGGTGGATCCTGCATATAGGCGCCCGCTCGAGGAACTTGCCAACAAACACTTCCCCGGTCTTTTAAACCTTAAGAAAATGGAGGTGTGGCTTGAGCCGGGTGATCTCTTATACATTCCCGTGGGTTGGTTCCACGAAGTGACCAGTTTCAGCGAAAATGACCAAAATGCTCATATTGCCGTGAACTGGTGGTTCGTGCCGCCTTCCGGAACGTTAGACAAGCCGTACGAGGATGATTATTGGAAGGAAGATTTTGCCTTGACAATGGAGGCCGTGGAAGAAGTCCGGGTGTAGCTGCTATATGCAGGACGATATTCCTGCATATAAGCAGGGTTCCAATATAATTCTGGAGTTAGGGCAAGAGGGCGGAAGGTAGATGTAAATAATATCAAATACATTAACAGGTGGATCAGGTGATTACGTTTATTTTAATTAAGGAAAATTGGTAAAACACCGCCAGAGACAGCGTAGATCCCAGTATGACAGTGTATATCCCAGTACGACAGTGTAGATCACAGTACGACAGCGTAGATCACAGTACGACAAATATTCTTGGACAAATGATAAATTGTCAAGTAAGAAAAGAACCCGATACTAAGTTCCACTGTTCTTGATCAGAGGTTTTGGCCGGTTCAAATGTAGTTTTGAATTCCATACCAAGGGTCCACTGGTCTATTCAAACCGAAGCAATAATCCACCCTAATTTCTGGAAAACCATTAAAAAACCAGTTTTTTCTGAATTTTTCCCTGGATTGAATTCACCTTTTTCGTATCGGCAATAATATAAGGTTCGTTTCCTCGTGCCTTTACCAGCCTGTCCACTTTATGGAATTGAATGGACCCATGATAAACTAGGAAAGGTCCGTCATTCGATATCCCAACCCCTCAGTATTGACCATGCCGTTGGAAATGCTCATGCTGATCTTGTTCGTTTGGAAAAGTATTAATAATCTGTTCGGCTTTTGTTGACCCACCGCCGCCTTCGAATAGACCAGTGAGAAAGAAGGCGTAGAATCTGTGTTTGCTTTGACGCCTAGCTGTTGTAGTTTGGGTATGTTGAGAACAAAGTTGGGCTAGTTGGGCTGGTTGGGCTGGTTGGGCTGGCTTGCTGTAGGCTTGTTTGCACTGTCACCAACCGTGAATTGTAGGAAGCGAACAGCGAAGTTGGGCCGGATGTGCTGAAACAAAATTGGCGTGGCGGGTTCCTTGAAAAAGGCCTCGAACGTCGTTTCGGGCTCAATGGTTTCAATGTCGTAGCTGGGATCCGACTTCAAGTTGCACACCAGGTTGATGAAGTTGCCCTTCATGACTTGCTTGGTGTATGCAGTGTAGTTGATCTTGTTGAGCTTGATTTCGATGCCAAAGTCTTCGGTCGAAGTGGGCACCATATCGAGAAACAGCTTCATGACCGAAGTCTCAAGCACGAACTGGTTGTAGTTGGAGCTCAGGAGGATTTCGTTGTAGCGCTGCAAATTGCTGGTGTTTTCGCCCAGAACCGGCTGGAAACTCCCTAACAGAAGATTTGGCTTGGAGAACGTCGCTTACTTTGAGCCGTTCTACCGAACGGTACTAATTCAAACCAAGAAAGAATCGTACCGGCGGAGCCCCTGGAAGGTGATAGTCCTCTTGGATTTAAGGACTTCCGACCGTTTCATGATTAAGCTTGGGGCCAGACGATTCAATCGGCAGTCACCACTCATTCAACCACTCATGTCAACTTCACACTCTGGAAAGGAAAAGGAAGATAGAAGGGAAGAACGAAAATACTAAAAAGTATGGGGAGGTATTCTGTGGGGATTCGCGGCGTTATATATTCTTTTGGAATTGCAGCCAATGCACGCGCATGTCGCCACCCGATATGCACCTTGGGAAACCCCCGCACAAAATTGCAACCAACGCAATATATAAACGCAGGTTCCCCCCCTCGTTTTTCCCTCCTTTTTTCTACCACTCTCTTCCTCATTATTTCATCACACTCATTTCACTACATAGTGTCTCATATTTCCTACATAGTGTCTCATATTTCCTACATAGTGTACTCTATTTCCTACATAGTGTACTCTTCACTAGTGTCTCATAGTTCCTACAGTGCTACCTTCAGAGCCTTTGCTTCTGGAATGTGATGCCCTCAAAAACAGGATCCACGTCAAGTTGGCTGATTTCGGTAATGCCACCTATAGCAACTACCACTTCACAAATCACATCCAAACACGGCAGTACCGGGCTCCTGAAATCATGCTCAAGTACAAATCCTGGGGTTCGCTGACAGATGTCTGGTCAATTGGTGCTTGATTAGTCCTGCATAGTGTACCCTAGTTCCTACACAGTGTACTCTATTTCCTAAATAGTGTGCCGTCGGTGATTGGTCTTCAGTGATTGTGGGTTTCCAAGGATTGACTTTTGTGGGTGATTTAGCATTCTTTGGTGGTCCTCTTGAACTAAGAAATCTATTGCCGGTTTACCAGAATCAAATCTCAAGAAAAGGTCTGTGTCAATTAAAGGAATATATGACTTTTTGAATTTTGTGAGAAGACTTTTGGAATTTTGTGGTGACGTCGGATGGGTTGATATTGGGATAATGCGGCCGCGCTCCTATGCCTAAGGATCGTGGATTCCGTGGTGGTTAATCGACGAAATCGTCAAAAAAAAAAAAAAAAGCCGGTGGTAGACCTCAAATACTTACAGCTGGAAATGAACAGCTGGAAATGGACAGCTGGAAATGGACAGCTGGAAATGGACAGCTGGAAATGGACAGCTGGAAATGGACAGCTGGAAATGGACAGCTGGAAATGGACAGCTGGAAATGGACAGCTGGAAATGGAAACACTGTGAGCAAGAACCCACCAAGTTGCAAGTTCAAGAAAACACTAGCAGTGAAGTTAGTTGAAAAAAAAAAAAAGCGTCTTGGACATTATAAGAAACACCGGTTATTCTTAGTGGAATTTTACCTTTGACAATATTTTTTATTGACCCAGTCACGTGGGGAATCATCTTGATATCTCCTGCAATGTGAAAATGAAGAGCCAATCAAAATCTAACAATTATTGATGGAGAACCATTCCAATGTTCCAAGTACCAAAGATTCAAAATACATTAATAAGTATATTAATGTATATATGAAGATGATCAAGATCATAAATGAACACTTGTTGGAGAATTCGGAAAAGTATATCATTATGATTAGCAAACGCACAAACAATTTTTTGCAATTTTTCAATTTCCCTTGCAAAATCAATCGTCAAAGCTTCCTTTCCAATTTCTGTCCTAGGAATATCTTTTCCAATTTCTGGCCTAGGAATATAAGCATTTGTTGAATTTGTTCACACAAGAAACCGAGTGCTTAAGTCCAGAAGTGGATATTCGTGGATATTCGTGGCTGAAGTAAAGGACGTCTAGTCCCACTTTTCTCCGGAATCTTCGCCTTTATATAAGAGACAATCACAGTATGGGATTTTGTCTTCAACTTGTTGTACTTCATAAATCGTATCCGAATTGGTATCTTTCCTTCGAATTCACCATCATCATATAAAGCATTCTTTATCATCTTTTTCAATCCTAAAATAGCAAAGGCCAAACCAGAAGGACCCAAACGGCCATTTCTTTGGTAGCTATTAAGTGTATTGCTGAAACGGCTAAAAAAATAAATATGTATACTTAATGTTAATAGTTGATGAAGGAATTAATTTGAAATTGGGGCACCTTCTATAGCCAATGGGTTAGATTATCATCTTCCACGGTACGGCTTGCCATTAGTATTGGCCAGTTGAAATACCAGTCGATTTTTTATTCCTTTATTTCTCTTTTATTTCTTTATTTATTTCCTGAAGTAGTATAGAAGAGTATCGCTATTAGAAGAAGTCGAGAAGCAGTACACCCTAAGATTAGTCCAGTAGTAAGTGGTAGAGGAATTAATTGGTATGGGAGTAGATCTATTACTACACCTTAGTCCTCAAAAGTCTGATTAATTTCCCTTCTTCACCAGCCACACCCTTTTCTTTGAATCAGGCCCCCGGTTCGATTCTCACCATGGTCTCCAACATCAACCAAGAACAAGAAAAGAAAAAGAAAAAGAAAAGAAAAAGAAAAAGAAGTCAACAAGTCAAGAAATGTTAGAACTCGTAGCAGGCTAGGGATGTATAGAGTAAAGTTATATCTATATGTATATATTCGTATACTTGTAAGTTAACTTCAAGAGGGATTCCTAATAGAATGGATCTATCAGGGAACCTGCGAGTTCTTATATAATTTCCGGGGCCGACGAAGAAACCAACAAGTCGAGAGGACATCTCCAAAGAAACTTGAGTCTCGTCTCGATTCAGTTTCATTGACCATTGAAGTCAAGAAATCAGATTCATGAAAATGAGTCTTTGAAATGAGTCTTGAAATGAGTCTTGAAATGAGTCTCAGTACCAATTGAGTAATTAATCGATGAGTAAAGAATCGATGAGTATTGAATAAATGTGTGTCTCGATTCAAATGTGTCTTGGTGATGAGTGCATTGAGAATGTGGCTCACTTTCACTCTCACTGTCATTTTCGTCTCGTCTCGTCCGTCTCGTCTCGTTTCATTTTCTAACCTCATTGAGTCTGATGAATCTCTCTCAATTGACTGCTTGAATTCATCATTGAACTGATGCATTGGGTCCATTACATGGTGGGTGCAAGGTCCACGAAGTTCAAGTCTCAAGTCCAGAAGTTCAAATACCAGAAGTTCAAATATAGTAGTATTGTAGTAGCGTATAGTAGCAGAGTTGGATAAGAGTAGTTTTATTTTTCTCTAATTATAGTCTGGGTCTGTATATGAAGGTACTTCGGCCAAAGGAAATTATCCATGGACATCACCTTTAGTATCTGGTCCAAATCTTCTGGGAGGCCTTGTTTGGTGGAAACCCATAGAATCCTATGGAACGGATCCTTCTTGCAATCTGCTTTTGACCTTTCTTGGAAGACTTTTTGTTAAGGTATATTCTCTGTATTCTGTCAATTACTAGTCACCACTGAACTCGTATATTACTATGCATTGCAGTTATTGGCCAGTATATCTAGTATTACACATCCTTCGAGCATATGATCATGACGGTTTTGCCTTGGTGATCTTGATAGAGAAAAAAGTCCCGGCTTTCGGATCCACTTGTTCTGGAAGGTCTCGGGAGAGCATGCGGAGCCAGGCTCACGCTGCCGGCGACGGTTTCGTAAGTATCGGACTATACTACTATACTCTACTACTCTACTACTCTACTACTCTACTACTCTACTACTCTACTCAATACTACTATACTACTCTACTACTATACTATGGACTAAGGTGTAGTAATAGATATACTACTGTACTAATATACTACTATGCTACTTCTCTAAACCATCACAGTAGAGCGATACTCTTCTATATTACTACTTTACTATAATACTCTACTGACTCTACTGTAATACTCTACTGACTCTACTGTAATACTACTTTACTATAATACTCTACTCTACTCTACTCTACTCTACTCCACTCTACTATATGACTACTCTACTATATGACTACTCTACTCACTCTCTTCTACTCCTTACTTGGACTCTGGTGACGATGAGATTTTGAGACTTGCTACTACCACTATGGCCACAACTCGCCGAAGGAAAACGAAGAGTATGTACCAAAAAATAGAAATAAATAAAAAAAGAAAAATTGATTTTGATGAGTGTTATTATATAACAAGGCGATATTGTAGTGGGGCCAATTCTGAAAATATGTATGTGAGTCTCAAAAATACAAGGAAATGGAAAAAGGTAAAGAAACGGGGCGCGGGCAGTGTCAGGTCAAATTGGCCCAAATTATACAAATTTCTTTCTCGGAATCGGCACAAAACACCGTTACAATCGGATAGTTATTGCGTGGAAAATTCGGAAATCCAAAAATGCTATGCTTTTTATATCTGTTTATTAGTTTTCGTATCACAATTTATCATTTTCTAGTACTTACCAGTTTCTAGTATTTATCACTTCTAGTATTTACCTGTTTCTAGTTTTAGTATTCTTTTTATTCATATAATCTTATTAAAAATTGATTAATCTGAAGTCAATGTATCTTTATTAATAGTACCTCTTTTAGTTGGCCTGTATACAGGACAGCATACAAACAGTACAGCATAAGTATACACTACAGCATAAGTATACACTACATCATACAAGTATACAGTAAATCATACAAGTCTCTAGGCTGGTGGGTACCAGCATCATATTACACTTTGAAACAAGAGAATTGAAAGGAACCTGGCGATCAGTATAGGAGGCCAGTTGCTATCCTGCCTAGCAAAGTAGACGTGCTGCGCCAAAATGACTAGATCAAGCCACATCTGAAACAACGCCGCCACTATAAACACCAAGGAGATGTTGTTGGTGCCATTAGGAGGTATTATTTTTTTTTTTTTTCATGCAGTCGCCTCCAAGCCATGAAAAGGAAGGATCAGTTTGAAGTTCTGCACGCTCCTTAAGCGCATGAGAATGAGCATCGGTACTAGCCACCATACTGTCTCTTTTTTTCTTTTCCTTTCTTCTATATAACATTCTCTACGCTACTCTTTTTGGTGGTCCTAGAAGAGCCTACCTAGTTTGCCATAAACGATAATCGTCTGCCTCCAATCATCAAAATGTTGAACTTGAACCTCTACTCAAGTTCATTGGCTGGAACTCTTACGATCTTGGTTCCTAACACTCTAGTCACCGTGGCACTGAACTGCCACGTTCGTAACTATAAACTAAACTATTGGAGTATTGATGAGAGGTTTCGTCTCGACACGATGTCTGGCGAAACCAGGAGGCATGAACTGGTGGAAACGCTCGTGATCATGAAAAAAGCCATATTCTTCCATCAAGATCATAAAAAAAGCCATATTCTTCCATCAAGATCATAAAAAAAGCCCATATTCTTCCATCAAGTGCCGTTCTTCCATCAGGCTGAGATGAAATGTCATTTCTAGGGCTCTTTAAAACTCACGTGACCACGGCTGGACGTGTTGCTTGAGCCCGATTCAGTCATCTGTACACCACCATACCGGGCTCTTAGTGCCAGTAGTTAGTCTCCCCGACCGAAAAGACGAGGATCAACTACTGATAAAAACCTGATTTCCTACTTGGTGCAACAGCTTGTAACCGTTTTCTGGTCCTTCTCAAAACCAATGGCCCCTAGTAGCATGGTCAGCACTATAGTACTTCAGTCAGTCTAGTACTTCAAACTCCAAGAGTCTACAGTCTACAGTCTATACTTACTAGGTCTACAGTCTACAGTTTTTACCGTACCAAATGAGCTCTCCAGCAATTCTAGCCCTTATTTTGTATTACTTCTCAGTCCCTCGTTAGTCTCACCTCATTGTTCTACTATTGCTAAATCATAGTCTAACACACCACCACTCGAGACATTGCTCTACTTCTTTCTACTAATAAATACTACTAAAAATAGTCCTAAATAAATACTCATATATACTTTAAATAATACTACGAATTACAAGAAGTTCTTCTTTTGGCTGGCTCTTTTGAATTGTTATACACGGGCTATACTTGCCTCTCCCGGAAGTTCACTGCACTCTTTACACTCACCACCTCGTAAAAAAGCGGGAGAAAAAGTGTAAGCTGATAATCAGAGTAGATACTACGAGAAGAAGTCTAGTGAATAAATAATTTTATTTTTGGAATATTAGAATTTCATCCTAAACCAACTAATAATGATGAGAATAGCTTCTTGTACTATTTTCTCTCTTGGTGATCCTATACTTAATGGTCTTAATCCACCTTTAGGTATCTCTATTTTACAGGTTGGCTTAAATTTAAACTTACCCGTACCTATATCTTTAGATAGATTATTAAAATAATTTTTACTAATTCCATCTAGAGTTTCTTTGTCTATACCTGAAGTCATATTTCCTGGTTTTGATTTTATTATTCCATAGGCCGATTTTAAAACATCTATATCCTTGACAATATGAATTATATCCTTATTAATTAAATTTTTATCGTTTTGGTTGTCTTTAGCTAATTGTTCTAATTTCTTTAATCCCTCAGGAATAAATGCCTCAGAACTATAATTTCTATACACCTTCATTCGATTATGAGTACACATAAATCTCTTTACTACGAGTATTCCGTTACCTCCATCCTTTCAGATTTCAGGTAATCCCGAATTCTTGGTGTCTCCAGTTGCTTGCCATTATCTATGGTTACCTCAATTAATTTCGACTCATTCCTAATCTCAATGTAAAATTTAGAATGTAATTGAGCATTCTCCGAGTGAGAAGAGGCAAGTCATACCCTGAAACAACTTTGTAAGGAGTTCGTTAACCTAACCATATAAAGCTTAGCTCCGGAATATACTACCGTTTTCACATATGCTATTTTCCCGCTGGGGTTAACCCCCTTTTGGTAAATGTGATGCCTTACACAACTTATTAATAAGATCGAAATGTTCGTGATTAGTTTCATTACTAACAAGGAAGAACACCAATTAGACGGCGCACCGTGTGATGACTTCATACTAAAAATCCTAAAAGACCGATTGATCCCATCGCGTACAACATACCAACATGTCCGAATATAGGCTTCTTACTATAGGTTGATACAATATGTGAAATTATTCCAAATCCTGGTATAATTATTATATAAACTTCTGGATGCATTGTGGACCATCTCTTTAAGTTATATCATTTCATTATATAGAATTATTAGCTTTAGAAACATCATATCTTTATTAGTACCTCAATATAATATTATAACTGAAGCAGGTAAATTTCAAGGAGATAAATATAAAGAATATAATTTAAAACATAAACCTAATTTATCAGTATTATCATTAACTAAAGAAAGATTGGATTTATTAAAAGATTTACGTAGAAAACATAAAGAATATTTCAATCTTGAATATAAAACTAAATTTCAAAAAGATGATTTAAGTGATAAAGGTCGTTTAAATAAATGAATTGAATTTATGTCTATTTAAATCAATAAATCAAGCTTCTCATTATTTATGTTGTAGCACTAAAACAATTCAACGTAGTTTTACATGTATCATTATATTTTTCATGTAAATTATCTTACCAATTCCGTAGATCAGCTTTTACTTTTATACATTATTGATAGATATCTTCTAGTTCTACTACTAAGGATTATAGAGACTGAAGTAAGCCGGTATATGCTACTAAAAATGGGATCTATTTTAAGTGGTTCTAGCCTAGACATAATGTATGTAAGGAATTTAAAGGTTGGGACCCATCAATCGACTACCAAGAATTCAAAAGTGCCTGTGGAACAGCCGTAGGTTTTCTAGACGATACTATACATGACAGGTTAAATCAAAGGATACCAGAAATGGTTATATGTGCCAACATTTGTCCCCACAAATCTCAGGAAAAAAGTATAGGATACCGATTCTTTCCACCGAATATAGGGTTTTTTTCTTGGTGCACTCTGGAAGGTTGGGTGGAGAGGAAAGTGAGGGAGAATACTACCAAAATCAAGACCAGAAGCGATCACGTAGTGTTATTTTTTTTTTTGATGTGTAAAATGAAGAATCCTCCTGGAACATGAAACACCTTCGAAACACCCTGAAACAACCTTATTATCTTTTTTTTTTTCGAAAAAGTCGAGTAATTTCTTATGAGGTTAAAGTTAGGTACATTAAAATAGGAACATTAAAAGTAGGAACATTAAAATTAAAAAAAACGCTACATTAAACAACATTACCTTTAAGCTTTCCTTATACCATAGCGTGGACATATTCATAAATATATATATACATATATATATATATGTGTGTGTGTGTGTGTATATAAGTGTGTTTTTTTGGTGGTGTACTGGTGTCCCTTGGCAATGGGGGTCCGGTGTGCGGTGCTTCTATGCCTTGCGGTGCAGCCAGTTTACGGCTCATGCGAGATAGGGCGCGATGGAACAAAGCCAGGGCTGCGAGGGCACGTGCGGTGGTACCTTCGGTCTTGGCGCGCAAACTGTCGTCACAAGAGTCACGTTATCTGCCCATGCCATAGCCAATAGGCTTTCACGCCGAGTAAGCGCAAAAAGAAAAGGAAAAAGGGGGGGTGTTATTCTTTAAGCTGCAGTACGTTATTATTATATGGCTATGGCCCTTTTCCGTGGTTTTCTGGGTGGAATCGGGGCCCGGACACGCGGGCGTGCGCGGACCAGAAAGAAGCCCTTATCTGCCCCAAGAAGCACGCACTATGCGAACTGGAGTGAAAAAAATAAATACCTAATCTTAGATCCATATCTACACCCTCCAACCTCCACTCCACCTCGGGTCCCGCACTTCGCCATCGTCCCCAGGCTTTTTTGGCTGCTATTCCACTTTTCCTCCTGATTCAGTTCACGGGGCTCATCCTCTCTTTCGCTGGCCACCCGTCTTTTTCCCACCCCGGCTTTTCCACCCCAAAACTCATCGATCCTAAAAGCAGAACTCAGCGGCACTCTGAAACGCTAGTCGAACATCCATTGGCCACTCCCGAAGGCACTTTGAAGCACGGTTTGAAACTTGAACCTGTTGTACCCAGATTTTTTTCGGTGCTTACCCCTATTTCAGGCCTGAAACCGCTACCTGCACTCCGAAACCGGTCCCCAGAATTTTTGAACCTTTGAAACAAGTCAAACATTTGAAACAAGTCAAACCTTTGAAACAAGTTTGAAACAAGTTTGAAACTCCTGGACCCATTGCTGAACCACTTGAAACTGCTTCTGAAACAGCCCGCTGTACCTGAACCAGTCCTGCCTTCTGAACCGCTGCTTCTTTCTGCACCTAATCCCGAGAACCTGCACCTTTCTCCCCTTCCCATTTGAAGCCGCCAAAAGCTAAGTTGACTTTAGCTTCCTTCCTTTCTATCCTGTCTTATTAGTATGTGTCCCTCGCCCACTTCCCCGCCAGAATCCAACCAATGGCAAGCCGTTGCGTTGCCCAGTACTAACCATAGTTTGGCCCCCGCCTTTAGAGAGCATTTGAGTATCGCTTCTCTCCGCTTTGAACGCTGTTCCTGTACATGAACCCGTGACCGTCCGTCTTCTAAATTAACTTGACGAATTAAATCGACGAAACTAATCGACGAATCTAATCGACCAAACGAAATCGACGAATCTAATCGACAAAACTAAAAAAATGGCCTTGGCAGACAGAAGACCACTTGCAGTGGCCTCGAGCCATGCGGCTCCTGCATTCAACCCCTCGCTGGACAATTCCAGCTTGGCCATCTCCGACCTTGGAAAACTGTACTTTGAAAACCCCACCGATGAAAGAGAAGAACTCGATGAGGAAATCGATGACGTTGACCTTGAAGACGAAGAGAATGAACAAAATGACGATGAAGATGAACTCGAAGAACCCGACGGAAATCACCAAAATCACCAAAACCACCAAAACCACCAAAGAAATGTTCAGACTTTGGCAAATTCCGCTTCGCCCGAAGTCTCGCCCTTATCGCCGACTCTGCGGAGCATCTCGCCGGACTCGTTGATGAACTCGGGGATGCTTAAGAAAAATGCCTCGTCCATGTCGTCGCAGAACTCCATCAGCTCACGTGACCTGACTCCTCCCACGGTACAAGGTGGATTCTATCCCAAGATGAATTTGGCTGTGCTAGGGAAAAAACCCAAGCCGGCCTCCAGAGTGCCCATTGCCACGGGCATCTCCACCACGATCCCCGTGACCGGCGAAAAACCCAAACCGGAACAAGAAGGCGACGCGTCGCTTGAAGACGATGTGCTTTTCGCCATCTTCCTCATCTTGTATGAAAAGGACGCAGAGGGTGCCGGCATGACGGTGAAACAAATCTGCGATGTTTTGGTGGAAAGACATCCCGAAATGGCGCAGTTGCTGAGCAAAACATCCAACTTGGTCAGTGCCAAGTTGAACGCGTACGTCAAACGCGTGGAAAAGGGCGATCTGAACTTAAAGTACGCTCTCTCACGTGAATGGGCCGATGCGCTGCCCAAACGTATGGTGTACGTGTACCGAGGCCTCTTGGCCAAGGATTTCCACGTGCACGTCAAAAACGCCATGGAGCTGCAGAAACTGCAGCTGGGCTCGTTGACGTTTGTCAATGGGCTGAACTCGCTGTTTCCGGCCGACTCGTTCGAGGCCGCAAAACACCTGGCCTTGCTGAAGCCCAGAAGACAAACCATGTTTGACCTTGGCATCACCGCCAGACCCGCGTTTCTGGACAGCCTGGACTCCAGCCACTTGTTCGTGCCGTACTCGTCTGCTCCGGTTGCAGCCAACTTAAAGGCCAACGCCGATGCAGACTCCGATATGGCCGTGGACGAAGAGACCCAGGCGCCCAAGCCATCTGCAGACTCCGACTTTGATTTCGACGACTTGGAGGTTTTCGATACCGACGACGACGACGACGGCCAGAGCTTCTCCGTGGACGTGCTCAAGAAAAACGGCAAACGCTCCAAGTCCATGTCGTACTTATCGGTCAACAAGAAGGCCAAGTACGTGACCGCAGCCGCCGCCGCTCCACGTGCTCCAAAGACGCCGTGCTCCCATAGCGCCAATGCGGCGGCCGCCGCTGCTGCCTTGCATGCGGCTGCCCTCAAGGCCATCACGGCTTCGGCCAACGGCACCATCTCGGAGCCGTCCAAGGCCCGCAGCCGCTCCCGCTCCAACTGGGAGTATGCAGTTAAGTCCGGGTTCTTGGTCCAGGAGATCGATGCGCCGGAAAAGGTCAGCTTGTCTGATTTGGACAAGTACTTCAGCTGAGACTGCTTGGCCCCCGGCCATTGGTGCCGGCGACTCACTAGACGCTCTGCTTCGCAGGGACGGAGTGCTACTCCAAAAAATGTACATTAACAACAAGCAGTAAAATGTAGAAGTCGAGCGTTTTTTGGATTCAATCTTTCAATCTTTCAATCTTATTTCAATGTGATTGGAGTTATTGGTAGACACCTGATGCTTCGGATACTGACCAAGGCCTTTCGATTCATAGGCCCATCATTTCTTGGAGTGGTGTTGACCAGATTGGGGGCGTTGAATTGAAAATGTTATGCATTTCAAGATCACGAATAAAGGTACCGTCGGGTGACTTGGTTTGATTAGGTAATCGATGCCGTCCAGGTCGCTCTTCCTTACTGCAGAGTACAGTCAAGGCCAACTTCAATCATCTTGGAGAAAAACCAGTAGTTTTTTTAAAACACGTGGTAATAGCTGCATATTATATTGGAGTAATACCGCATCATTAGCGTAGCACAAAGTCGCACATCGCCCTGGAAAAGTGGTATTAGTCAAAGTAGTCAACATAGTACAGCACAGTATTGCATAGTAGGGCTAATAATTGCTGTTATAAAACGTAGTAATGATCATTTAACATCATGGTATTTATCATGATGATTTAACATGATTGTATTTTCAATGTATGGTGGTGATCTCAGCTGGTAAGTTATGGTGTCAGCTGGTGATTTCAAGAATCTAGTGATATTATGAAGTTTGGTGACCCAGTAACTCTAGTATTATCCAGGCTTGGCTGGATGGAATAAATCAAATTCTTCAATTATCTGTGTGATGGAGATTGTGTAGTCATTATGGAGTAGGCATGATTGATGTGGATTGGCCTAGAGCATTTGGATTTGGTAAAATGGGATGTAAAAATGAATCTTCAAATAAAGGGAAAGTCGCGGCATTTATATACTTTTCGGAAAGTGGGGGAACCCCTCATTTATCCTTTTTGTGAACATCGCAGCAGGCGGTGGCGTTTTGCAGCCACCGCGGAAATTACTATATAAGTACAGCTTTCCCCTTCTACACCCACTATTATTTATACAAACTTTAAGCAGAGACAAATTAAAGCAGAGACACGAACAAGGCAGTCTTGAAGTTTATGGGACATACTATGTCCACGGCCGACCAAATCGAATATCAACAAGATATAAACTTTCCCATTGGACATGTTCTAAAAATATGGAAATTACGTTTAATATCGTGAAAAACACGTTTAATACCATTAAAACCACGTTTAACATCACGAAAGTCACGTTTACTACTAAGATCACATTTCAACACACAGTTGGTTCAATGAGTGATTGGAACCTGAGGAATGGCTGCAACGCGGGTGTATATGCAGTACTGCAGACTCTGGGCCACTCCGAACCTGGCACACCGACAAGTCAACACCGACAAGTCTTACCCGAATAAAGCTTATATACTGACACTAGGTACTCTTCCAGTGGTTTTCAAAAAAACTAGGAAAATATAGTGGTGTTTTGGAACTGACGGTGTTTTGGACCTTGACGTGGAGTATGATTATGGTGAGTATGGCTGAAACCACGACTGTCTAGGCCATTGTTTATCCTCTATTTGGAAGAATTCTTCCACTTGATGGTGCAATTTTACTCATTTCATTTTACCCGCTGCAATCCGCCTATTGATTGACCGGTACTACATACAAGTATCGATGAAGCCCAGTATACTCTGCTGAGCCTGCATACGGTCACTCCATCCACCCATCCAATCTACCACTACATCCACCCATCTACCCATCCTCTCCACCACCACTTTCAGGGTAGGACTTTGAAACTACGAATTTAGAAGAATCCACTAAATTCATGGAACAGCAGAAGGTATAGAAGAGTAGATGTCCTGCATGGTCTACTTGGACATCAAAAATGTGTTCTTGAGTCAAAATTGAAGAAGGATTATTGCAGCATTGAGAGGTTTGGGTGTGGTTTAGTGGTTGGTGGGTCATTGATAAACTTGTTTCTGTTTCAATCCCGAGTGCTGGGCCTGTGTTCTGATTGTTATCCTGGAGAGTCTACATACAGTTTATGGTGTACTACCAAATCTTTTAATTTCCATAGTACAATTTATTCAAGCTCATCTGTTCCATCCAAAAGTTATTATATTTATTATTAATATTGGGGAACACGGTTTGGTGGAATGTGCACCCGTTCATGGCACCCGGTGTGCATATAAGAGGGGGGACCTCTACATACATGAAAATGAAGGTAATGAAACAGTGACAAAATTCTGAAAAATTGGTTTTTTTTCTTTTCCACATCCGTGAGTCTAGGTTCCAAACCGGATCTCCAGTTCCGGCCCCTCCCTAAATGCATTTGTATGTATTCACATTCTCACCGAAGTATTACATAAACCAGTCACCAGTCACATCAGCAGAACCACCAAAATTCTAAAATCCACCAAATTCCTGAAAAAATAAACAAAAAAAAACCACTAGATTCCTAAAAAACCCTTGAAAAAAACCCTTCAAAATACCACTTAACACAATTCCACGCCATCATACTGCTTAGAAAATCCCGAGACAAAGCATCACCTATATTCGCACCACTCTACTGCTTGCCCCAGACACTACATGTGCCAACAGTCACCCGAGTATACCGAGAAAATCTTGTAAATTAAAACCATAAACTAGAATAATCAAGTCAAACTACACTCATCAAGTCAAAAAAGAAAAAGAAAAAGAAAAAAAAAAAACGGGTATTTAATACTGTGTGTTCCACTGGCCATGACTGGTGGACCTACTGCCTATGACTTATGGATATACACTTAGGACGGTGTACATAATTATGGACTCTAAATCCTATGCTTTTATTCTTGATTATTTACAATTGATGAAATACCCCTCCTAGTTGCTGCGACCAGGAGAACGAGTCTGGATCATTGGTATTACCAGCAAGATTCTCAAGTTTATTTCCTAATTATGTACCAAATATGATTTCAGAGGGAAGTAACTTAAAGTACAATCTATTTGTATATACAGGTAAAAAACGTAAATTAGAAGCTTACGTTTGTATCACCGCAGGGGAATGGGAAATTGTCAGGTAAAACTTGTGACCAGGAGTTTCCGGGCCAATGAGAACCATTGTGGTGATGCACATGCCGAGGCCGGCTGTTTCACGAATGCCTCCCGGGTTAAACTCTTCTGGAATTTGAAAACTCTTCTTTAATTGTGGATAATTGGACTGGAATCGTGAAAACTAGACTGAAAACTGTATCTGCTTAGACTTGAGAGAGAGTCGTTGTTCTGCCTTATGCACGTAGGCAGACCTGGATACAGGAACATACCCATGTGCAGGTCCGCCTGGGGGTCATTTTCGGGGTTTCAGCAACCGCAGCAAGTTCAAATTCAGCCAGAAGCACGATAACAGCGATAATATGATTCCAACTTAATTTAAATTAATTTGAACCAGTGGCTGACCAGAAAGCTACCCTTTTCTCGTGCACTGCTGCATGCACCTGCACATAGGCTGCATTGCCCATCTGCATCTACCCATCAATGTCGTAGACTAACTGGCAAGACCCATAGATTTGAGCTAGGTTACAATCCTAAGAATAGAAAATACTTCGTATATGGCTTTGTGGTATGTCCATGGGATTTGGGTTTAGGGCCGGGAATCGAGTCACAACCAAGAGGGCCTGTATACAAGCAATTCGTAAACAATTTCTAAGAAAAAAAGCAAACCGTAAACAATTCCAAAAAGGAAGAAACTTCGTCTGTTACCTGCTTGTCTAGTTGTCTACTTTGATCGTGGTCTAGATCATAGTTTGGCATTGTACTGTATACAGCATACTTACTTCTACAAGTTGAGTACCCATGAAACACGATTGGAAATGAACCAAGGATGTATTGAATGTAAAACGTAAACCCTCCGTCTACTTTCTAAATAATGAATCTAATCCCCTTTCAAGACAGATATATATAGTTTCAGAAGTAGACCACCATTGTCTCGTACATCAACCTCAGTGAGAATCAACTTTCGTATTGCAGCTGTTCATCAACCAGCTCATACCCCAATGGGTGTGGGTCACTGCTGTCCATCACTGCTGTCCATCACTGCAAGTCCATACCAGTTGTATATACAAGAGGGCGGTGTGTGGGTGTAGTGAGGAGTGGGACACGATCAGGTCATGTAGTACTTAGGCCCGTCTCCGCCCTCTGGCACCTCCCAGTTGATATCCTGCGTGGGCACCTTGATGTCACAGGTCTTGCAGTGGATGCAGTTCTGGCTGTTGATGTTGAACTTGACGCCCAACGCTTCGTTGTTATCCTCGATGTACTCGTAGACTCCCGCAGGACAAAAACGGCTCTCCACGCCCTGGTACTTGGGCCACGAGATCTCGGCGTGCTTGCGGTAATCCTGCTCTGGAATGCGCAAGTGGCATGGCTCGTCTTCCTGGTGGTACGTGCCGGTTCTGGACACCGACGTGAGGATATCGAACGTAAGTTTCCCATCGGGTTTGGGGTACTTGATGGGCGAGTAGTTGGCCGCGGCCTGGGTGGCCTCTGCATCGGTGTGGTCGATGGTAAGAGTCCAGGGCTCTGATCCTTTGGTGACCATGGTACTGAGTCCGGAGTGGGAAAGACCACTCAAGAATCCAAGCGGTCCAGGAAGAAGCTTGAATGCTGGCCGGATGTTCCGCACCTCGTAGAGCTCCTCGTAGGCCCACGACTGCTTGAAGTTCTCTTCGTAGTCGTGCAAGTCCCATACTTCCGTCATGGCGGAGTCTTCGTCCACCACGTCCAACTGGCCCAAATGCTTAAAGATGGTTTCGGCCGCCACAAGCCCCGACTTCATGGCCGTGTGCGTGCCCTTGATCTTGGGCAAGTTGATGAACCCGGCGGAACACCCCACTAGTAAACCACCGGGAAAGTGGAGCTTGGGAATCAGCTGGTAGCCTCCCTCATTAAGCACCCGTGCCGCGTACGACACACACTCGCCTCCTTCAAGCACATTGGCATAGTAAGGGTGGGTCTTCATCTTCTGGAACTCCTCATAAGGCAGGAGGTATGGGTTGGCATAGTCCAAGCCCACCACGAGTCCAACGGCCACCATGCCATCGCCAAAGTGGTACATGAACCCTCCTCCGTATACATCCATGGGGAGAGGAAATCCCAAGGTGTGGCCCACAAGACCCTTCTGGAAGTTCTCCTCCGGAACCGTCCACACCTCCTTGATGCCCAAACCATATGTCTGCGGGCTGCAGTCTTGCCGGAGTTTGAACTTGGCCATGGCCTTCTTGGTAAGAGAACCATGGCATCCTTCGGCAAGCACCGTCTGCCGGGCATGGAACTCCATTCCTCGTTCAAACGACAGTTTGGGGCGGCCGTCCCGTGCGATTCCCACGTCTTTGGTGGCCACGCCCTTCACCGCCGTGCCTTCGTCATTGTATATGAGTTCACTGACGGCGATTCCCGGGTACATCTCCACGCCAAGCTCAGTGGCCTGTTCCGCAAGGTACAGCACGGTCTGGTTCAACGACACAATGTAGTTCTTCCCTTCGTTGACCATCTGCGGTGGTTCCGGCAAGGAAAACGCATACTCGGAAGTCAAGTACTTCATTTCGTCGTGTTCCGCCAAGGTCACAAGCTCGGCCGGCAACGGAATGCCTTCGCCAGACTCGGAGTAATGCTCCAGATCGGGGAAAAGCTCCCGCAAGGCCCGCGGCTCGATCACCGCTCCGCTGACCATGTGAGAGCCGAAATCGGCGGCTTTTTCCAAGAGCACCACGCGCATCTCGCCACTTCCGGATTCAAGGTCCAATTGTTTCAACTTGATGGCCGTGGCGATTCCTGCAGGACCTCCGCCCACAATACACACATCCACGTTATCCACGGCCCGGTCTTCAAAAAGCGTTTCTTTTTCCTCGGCGGTGAATTGGTCCAACGGCGTTTCGGAGTGTTCTGCACACACCACGCTTTTTTGGCTGAACGTCCGCTTGGGCGTGCTGGAAATGCCACGTATATGAGACAAGATGGGAGTTCGGAGAAGGGCTTGTCCAAGCTTGTTGTGGTAGTTCTGGAGACCGTTCTGGGTGTATTTGAGTCTATTTTGGGCGATTCTGGGTCCCGTTTGGGCAGGGGTGGTCCCAATCTGGATGTTGATCAGCCTGTTTGGGCTTCGATGGCCATGGGCATGCTTGGCATACGCCGAATGTAGAAACCGCACCGAAACGGGCCCTTTTATGTGCCTGACGGACGAGCCGGTCCGATGTATTGGCTGAAGCATCGTGTGCCAGAAAGAGTCTTTTAAAAGAGGGGGTTTGGGAGAAATGTAGTAAGCCTGAGAAATGTACACTGAGAAATGTACACTGAGAAATGTACACTGAGAAATGTACACTGAGATTGTATGCGGAATGAGCTGCGAAATCGAGGTGTACATTTTTCATGACTCACACATGGGTCTACATCTACACAAACACAGCTATAAATAGACGGTGGCGTTGTGTGCAGGCGGCACAGACACCACATATAAATTACAAGAACCTGCCTCGAGATTTCACCGGGGATTTGGGGTGTACTGGTGGGTTCTTCAGGCAGATGGAGGTGGCCGCGCCCATCCAATCAAAAGGGCCATGATGATAATGCGGTCATGAGCCCTGGTGCTCTTCGCGCAATGCGCCTACACCTCCAGGCCTTTTCATACAGGCCTTGGCCATTACACGGTTATGCTTAAATAAGCCATTACAAGGTAGGTGTGTTTCCATGTATATCACATCTTGACATTAGCGAGTGACGGCCTCTGAATATATAGTTTGAGGCCTTCGAATATATAAGCAACAACGCATGGGGCCTTCCAATATATAAGCAAGAAAGCATGGGGCCTTTGAAGGTATGAACATAACACCGACTAAAAGACACCTCCATTGTATAGGCTCTGACACCATGACACCATGACACCATGGGCCACGAGATTCGGGGAAATCCAAAAGTAAAAGTGGCTCGATTGCCCGAATAGCGGACACTTCACAGTCTTGTCTGAAGAGCTTGAAGTAGTTGATACATTGATTCTGCCATCCATTCTGCTGTGTTTATGACACCCAAATATTCAACGAGCGCTCGGAATTATTCTGGTCCGCTAGTTCATCAATCATATCTGTCGCAAGCTGCCAGTCGTCCAGTGAATCAATCACCACGAAATCACCTTCCTCATCCTTATACTTGAGCTTGTTTATAATCACATCCTCATCGACATTGGGACTAGCAGCAATGTACGAGGCGATCTTATGGTGCAACTCCTGGAACGTGATGGTCGTGGTCACCGACATAATCTCCTGCACCTCCTCTTTCTTGTAGAACAACTTGATCTGGATGTGCAGCCCGGCAGGCGATGCTGGCACCGAGTCTGCGTACCCAGGGGAGTTGGCAGAGTAGCCCAGGCGGCCCATCTTCATCATACTGAAGGTAGATGATGAAGACGTGTGCCTTTGTTCCGAGGTGTCTGACTTGTGTGATGGGGATTCGGAAACGTGGAAGCCTGGGTGTTGTCCCATGACATCACCGGAGTAGTTGGTGCCAAGCGACCCTCTTGAATCTCGAAGCTTCTTCTGCAACTGATTGTTCATTTCATTGCTCTTTAATGCTCTCAAGCAATTCTCCCATTGGTTCCTGGGCTCCTCGGTCTTGTACCGCAAGGTGAACGACCCACTTTCTTTCTTTCCGGACCACGAGATCACCAAGGTGTAGCCTTGAAGATTGGCTGATTGGATGTTATAGATTTCCGAAATGTACACTCTTCCTTTCAATTCAAGTGTAGTGCTATCTCTGCCAGCACTGAGCGACTCCAACAAATTGGCAGTGGAGCCCGAAACATTGCCGCTAGACTTTTTCCTAGACGACAAAAGCTCTCTCTTCTTCTTCTCCTTCTGCTTATCGGCAGGAAGTATTTCAATGAAGAAGAATATGATTTTTTCAAAAAGATAAGCGACGTACTCTTTCTCACTATCGCCATCTTTAATGGACACGGGGCTGTGATAGAGCAAGTCGCCCTGGTCACGCAAATTGAAGCCACGCCAGTTCTTGACACGGTCCACGAGGTTATGTAGGAACCCCACATTTTCAGACCGTCTTTGAGCCTCGTTAACCTGGTTGGCCACCTCCTTCATTGCGGCATTTGCAAGCAGAAGTTCGTTGTAGTAAGCGGCATCCACGGAATCCGTATAAGTTTTGAGGAGTTCCTTTAGTAGCAATGGGTATTTGCAGAGACGCTGGATGGGCTTAATGATAAACGACTGTAGCTCGAACCCCGGGTCAATCAACGAGGAGGATTTCTTGAGGTTGACGGCCTCTTTCGATATTAGTTCAATGGCACCAATTTGCCCAATGGTCCATGGCTCATAGGCACGGAATGGGCCATTGGAAGCATGGATGAAAACAGAGCCGATTCGCTGGTACTTTGTTGGAACATCAATGTTGCATTCGAGCCCGCACAACAAGCGGCGGTGGAAATCCACGATATCATTAAGGTTTGGGAACAACACATGGAGTTGTTCTGATGAAAGGGCATCAGCCGTCTGGAGCTCATTGCGGTAGGCAATCAAAAGCTCCAAGTCCAGAATGTATTTGCGCTCAGTTTGAATCAACTCTTTGAACACTTTGGAGCGGTCATCGGAGATCTTAAGGTCAGCAAAACCACCCAACAACTCCTCCTCCACAGGGTCCAAGCGGGTTGCCTGACACTGGTCAAGCAAGCCAATCACAGCATCGATGATTTTTAGAAGATCGTGGGTGTTTTCCGAAAACACATTGGAGATGGTGAACATGGACTCGTCATCCACCAGCATGTGGGTTTTCACAGCCACCACAAAGTCATAGACGGCTTTCTTGCACATTCTAAGGTCGTCGCCTTCCATGATTTCGATGGCGTGTTCAGGCATGATTCGATTGAAGATCAAGCACAACGGTGCCCCTCGTTGGAACAATTTCCACACCAGAGTGGCCGGGTCCAGACGCAAGTTGGCCGGAAGGACGCCTGCAGTGAATGTAAAGATGTTTTTCGACAATGGAAGCGGGCTCTGGGCTGAAGAAACCGCCGAATTGTCCAGGTAGATGGAAAAGCCACCGGAGCCAGTGGAGCTGCGGAAAGCATTAGGCGAATTATCCGTCTGCAGCAACTGCTGAGACAACGCAAGCGCCTGCTGTTCAGCACAACGTTCCGCGGTTAGTTGGGCTTGTTCGATATAAGGTTGCATTCCAGGGAACTCACTCAACCTTCGCAACAAGATCTTACTCTTATAGAACATATGGTCCTTCGCCAGCGACGCTTTGTTCATGGACATGTTAAGGGCGGCGATGGGCCCCGAGGCCACGCGGGAGACGCTTGTATTAGAAGAATTCATGGAGGGCGTGCTGGCGGCGGAAAACGACCGGAACGACGAATGAGAGAAGTTATCCATTCTAGACGGGGAGGATGGCAAGCCGGAGATGGAGTGGGGAGGGAAACGTTGGTTTGGAGCACTCGAGGGTGGATTGTAGGGGCGAAAAATAGGCTTGGAGTGGAGGGTGGAGCCAAGAAAGGAGAACGGTGCAACAGCCGTCTAAGGAATTTTATGCTGAATATAACCTTTAATGAAACGTCACGGATAGCTCAGCAGGAACACGACAAAGGACTCCGTGGGGAAGCAGCGCGAAAGGCAAGACACTAGCGATTCAAATGAAGAGTACTATGATGAAGTACATGCACCAAACGACGATGGAAAAAGAAAGGGTGTAATATAGCCAGAACAGACCCGTGCTATTCATAACAAAAAGACTGTGCGAAAGCCAATCCCGAGGAAGGCTCAAAAGAGCGGCGCGGGCGGCTTTCTGCAGGACCTCGACAGTAGTGAGAATGCAAACTGGTACGTGTGTCAAGCCGCTATTTCTAGGTGTCGCACTGTACAGACGGCGCGCACTGGCGCCCCAGATAGTGGGTAGAATGAGAGAATGGGGGGTGTCTCTACGCACGCCGCCTCAAATGCTCGCTTGGGGCTAGGATGCTGTCCAGTAAAGTGATGTATATTCTGGACCCTTCAATTTTTAGACTTTTCGACTTTTCGATCCCAACCTTATTTTTTTTCTTCTTTTTCGTTCTCTCTCTCTCTCTCTCTCTCTCTCTCAATTCTTATTTCCTTTTGCTTTTTTTTTTTCTTATTTTCTTCTTTTTCAACTGGTTGATTTCCCCTTTGTCCTTGATCTTGGCATTTCCCCACCCTCTTGCACGGTGTATACGGAGTATGCCAGTCTCTCATGTACTCTCACCGTCGCTGTCTTGTATGTATGCACATTGGGCTCACCCGAGTGTCTGCACATAGAAGCGACTCATCGCCTTGTTCTATTTCTGTCTCTGGGTCTCATGTCACGTTCGCGATCCCGGTCCCGGTCCCGATCTCTGTCCCGATCTCTGTCCCTCTCGCGTTCTCTTTCTCGTTCTCTCTCGATCTGCTGGGCGTCCCGGTCCTCCTTGCGCCCATAGCCCATCACCTGGTTTCTATCCTTCAGAAACAAAAGCATCTGCCGGTTGGGAACCCACCCCACGCGCGACCGCGGCGTGCCTGGCACCTCATATACAAGCTCCATGGTGGAGCTGTCGTAGACCCGCGAGTTGGTGTCCAGCCCATACCCCACACACACGAGCAGCCCGTCTTTGTTGCACGCCAAGGAGGTGATTTCCAGGTCCACGTCGGCCAAAACCCCGGTGCTGGTCAAATCCAGCGTCCGCCAGAAGTAGATCACGCCCTCACGTGACCCCGCTGCGATGTACCGACCTTTAGGGTCCACCAACAAGCATGCCACCAGCCGGGGCCCCTCAAGGGTGTGCACCAACTCTAGCAGCTGGCCGGTTTGGTACACGAGAATGTCGCCAGCATCGGTGGCCACCAACAACACCGAGTGGCCCTGATTGAGCCACTTGAGGTCCGTGATCCGTCCAAGCGGCGACAAACAATGCAATTGAGCATAGTTATTGAGGGCATCACAGATATAGATGGTATTACTCGAAGCTGCCGCCAACAACGCACCATCTGCGGAATAATGGACGAAAGAGAGCTCGGCTCCATCGTCCACGGAGACTTGTCTGTCCAAGACGCCGGAACTCTTCCATATTTTCACCAGCGAGTCACGTCCCACGGTGGCAAAGTCCAGGTCTGTGTGCGGGAGCCAGGCCACGCTGGTCACCTCTTCCTTATGCGTCGACTCGATCACCACCGGGTCCACTAGCGACAGCAGAAGACACTTCCACACGCGGATGGTCTTATCGAGCCGCGTATTGAGCACGCGGGTGCCCGTGAGGTTTGTGGAAACCACTGCGATTTCCAGCGCCAGCGGCTTGCCCTTGCGGTCCAAATCACTGACCAGATCAAGCCGGAGATTGGTGAAGATGGACATGGTGGAGGACTTGAGTAGATGCGCATGCGCGCGTTGCATGCTCCATCACCACATGCTGCCGTGCACACTACTGTAGGTTCCAGGACAATCCACTAAAGCTTTCGATAAACAAAACACGATTCTATAAAAAGGACTATGGTCTACAAAAAGTCTATTGTACAAAAAATGTATAGTCTACAAAAACTCTATTGTACAAAAATCTATGGTTGTAATGAAAAAGACATTTGGACGGGGTGCATTTGTTTCTCCCAGACATGCAAAAGACGAAACAAGACTGCGAAAAGTACTAGTCACATCAGGTCAACAGAACAAGTCCCAGATCTCGATTCCATATTCATACACTCTAATAAGACACAAACAAGACTCGAACAAGACATAAATACTTCAATAAGACTTTCAATACTCAAAAACCCAGACATTTTTTGATTTAGAAAAACACACTCCAAGTCTAATTCTCAGTCTCAGTGTCAGTCCCAGTCTGAGTCCCAGTGCGGTCTTTTTCGCACTCTCATTACTCCTACTCCCACTGATTTGCATCACCAAAGTACACCACCAAAAGGAAGACGAACCATTGACCAATCCAATACTTCCAACACTTCCATTACTTCCAATACTTCCCAAATAGGAAACACGTCTTCAAATTAAAACCATTAACTTTTTATAACCACAACCATCGGCATGGCGTGTATTTAGTGTGATTGGAGGAACTGGCGTGAATGGTGTGGCGTGTTCAAGGAGGAAAGTGGCGTGTTGATGGAGCGATTGTTGTAATTTGGTGTGGCGTGAGAATACTCATTTCAAGTGAATGGTGAGTGCGTGGTCCGAGTCTAGTCCAGAGTGCAGCACAGAAGAAGGTTAGCGAACGCCATCCGCGAATCGAAACCAGATCTCGCCTCTCCAACTCCAATCCTGGCAACCGGTATACTAGGAACAGAGACTCTTTCAGTGAAACAGCAGAAACAGCAGTCAAAAGCAGAGAAGAGCACAGAAGAGCAGAAACAGCAGACTAGTTACTGAACAGACTAAGAAGGTTGGAGACCAGCAGGCTAGACTACTCATGATGATGATGATAATATTCATGATATCAAGACTACTTTACTAGGACTACTGGCTGGGCCTTGGACTCTGGGCCTATGATATAAATACTCTACTCTACTCTACTATTCGATTCTATAGTTATACATTGAAGTCACTGTCAATTCTCAGTACGTTAAATACTCAATTAAGAAAATATATCAACAGATATAAATAATACTCAGAAAAGGATTCCAGCTCAATCTTTATATTAAAAATATATATATA
>NLAM01001387.1:25830-58423 GCA_002370325.1 Metschnikowia hawaiiensis | reverse complement strand
TCCAGTGATGTGGAATACTCCTACTTCCTCCGACATCTCCAGAAACACGGCCTAATTCCCACCATAAATGCGGAACAGACATCCAAGCGTTGGCTTCACCATTAGAAAACGAAGCTGGACAAAAATTTGGACTTAGGACGGGGAAAACAATCCGACCCTAATTTTCATTTGGTATATGGCTTTTTGAAATTTGGGGGGTCCAAGTTGGTGGTGTTTTAGAATCGATGTAGTGGTGAGTATGCACATCTGCCCTGCATGCAGTCCGTGCATGCAAACAAACAGCTGTTGAAATGGATATTCAAAAAGACTAGAAGACTAGAACGTTTGAATGGATCCAAAGATCCAATGTGCACTCGGGGGTTTTTTATTGGACGCCGCAGTTCAATTCCATGGTTCTCCATTCGATACTGAGGTGGTTTTTCCGGTTATAAACTGATTCCACACCCGGAGATCGCCGAGAGCTCGTCCAAATCGTGGTCCACTATAATCTGGCCCGGGCTGAGTCCATTACTAAGGCCATTGTCGTGGCTCTGATTGCCCGGGTAATCGAAATACGGCTTGTTCAAGCTGTGGAAGCCCTTGCCCGTGACTTTCTCCAGAAACGGCCGGGCGAGCCGCTCCAAAAGGTCGGCCATTGGCTCCGCTTGCGAAAGGCCATATTTCTGGGCCAAAGCCCGCTCGAAATCGCCCTTCTGGGCCTTGAGTTCCGGCTTGAAACTCACCACTTCTCCATTGACCCCAACGGCCACGATATGGGGTTCCGGGTCAGCCCACATATAAGCAAAACTCGCCCGATACGCCCGTGGGATCATCGAGAGCTTATAGCACGAGTTTTGGTCTTGAGACGGGCGCATAATCACCATTTGCGAATGCAACTTGTCTCCGGCGAAATAATCGGTTCCCAACGCCGTATTATTCACCAAACTCCGGGGAATGAGGTCCTTATAAACCACATCCAATTTGTCCTCGAAATCCCCGCTTTCGTCCGTGTACTTGAAGGCCAAAAGCGAGTCCAGCTTGGAGTTGACCAATAAAATCGAGTCTGGTGACACACTCATGAACGTGACATCGGACGAAAGCGTCACGAGCTTGTGCGCCGGCTTGAGTTTCTTACTCTCCAATTTATAGGACGTGGAATAAATGTTGGGGCCACAAGAGAAGAGAATCGTGGGGCCCACCTGCTCTATGCAGGAAATCGCCTGGTCCCGAGGAATCGAAACTAGTTCCACCTGTTTGATGATGGACGCCTGGGTTCCTTCCAAAACCATTTTCGACACGTCGAGGATCTTGAGGTTACCACCTTTGCCGTCGATTTGGGACCCCACGATGATTTTCTTGGACACTCGGTCGCCTCGGAGAATCTTCCAGATTAGGCAACACGTTGGAAACTCGTCTGCGGCGAAAATCGAGTCCGGGCGCTGTGTGCCGGACCGGGAGTCGAATTCCACCGTCGGGAGCATTTTATAGCTTTTGCGGTCGGCGAATTTGAGCCTGGTCAATGGGTTTTTCGACTTGCTGAGCACGATAAAGAGCCCGTGCGGCTGGAGAAACGCCATTTTCTTGGCGGGCTCGCCGATGCTGATTTGCCGGATGATGGCGGACTTGTGAGTGGAGAGTTTTCCGACGCCAAGCCCGTCTTCCTTGACGAAAAGGACGTGAAGGTCTTGGTTGTGTGCAGGTTCGTTCGCGGTATATGCAGGTTCATATGCGTTATCTGCAATACTGTTGGCCTTATCTGCAGTACCACATACCTTATCTGCAGGAACTTGCAACATCACCGACACACTCTTCTCCGCCCTATCCCCAAAAGACACTCGGCTAGGAACACTCAGCACGTACATATTGAAGAGCCAGATATTCCGGGCATAAACCACAAGCAAATTTGGGTCTTGGTGGCTGAGAATGAGCCGTAGAGGCATCAGACAAAGCCTTAATTTTTGCTCCATTTCAACAGTGTCGTTTTGAGTTTGGAACGACACGAAAACCCCCGCTTTGGTTCCCATAAACAATTTGCCCGAATCAGGCAAAAAAATGATATCGTGCGGCACGACGGGTTCCTGCACATAGTGCGCCAAGTCAATGGAGAACGTTTCCAACGTACTCAAGTCACTTTTCAAAAGGGCCATACACAGGCAATTCCCCTCGAACGTCCCGATAATCACATACAAAGTGTCGTTTGTTTCAGCCACGCTTAATGCACTGATTTGGGCCGCGACCTGCACAGAGTGCACTAGGGGAAACCAGTCCTCCGCCAAAACATCAATTTTCCTGATCTGGAGACTCAAAAAACCATCCTCTTCACATACAAGAACGGCCCATTCATGGCACGTCTTTGCAAACACTATGCAAAGGTCCACGGACTTTTTGGAGGTGAAGTCGGAGATGAGCGCGTATGCAGGACACACCTGGATCACCACTTCCGGCGTAATATTAGCACACCAAATGGTAAAAGAACTTGAAAGACAAGTAGCCAAACTCAAAGATTCTTGCCTTGTCTTGAAATCCAAAAATTTGGTCTCAAAAGGCATACAGCACGCCACGTAAACGTCTTTTTCCCGGGAAAAAACAAAGAGCGACTGTGCTTTGCGGTAAGTTTCGTCTAGAGACGTTTCCTTGCGGATCAAGTAGCCCAGACTTATGTGGGACAATTTTGTTCTTCGGCCGAGCCCGGAAAGAAGCCACAATTCCTGCAGACAGTCGCTTTCGGCGTGCCGAACCCCAACCGAATCAATCACCAATACATCCACCACGGGCGTCCAGTTCTTGTAGTCGTAGCAAAGCGTGGCGGCGGTGTAGGGGATTTTTTGTTGGTCCTGCATATAGAGCGCCGGCACGTGTAGTTTCTTGGCTCCGCCCGTATCGCTGGCAAACGTCAACGTGTAGCCCTCTTTTTCCGGATACAAATCAAACACGGAGATCGGGTCCGCCACCCGGATTATAGGCACACACTCCAAAGACTTGTTGTCCTGCACAATGACCAGGTACACGGTTCCGTCCTCGGAAGCAATAAGCACCTCATCGCATAAATCAGAAGTCACGGCCTCTTCTTCAGCACTTAAAATGGGTAGTTCCGGAATGGAATAAGCGGTGGGGAAGGCGCCCTTATATGCAGTCCGGCAGAAGGAATAATCCGCCGACCAGATATTATTCACGGTAACAATAATAAATTCTTCCGGGCAAACCAAAAGGAAACTGTTATTATTTGCCAAAGGAACGATGGCGATCGGGAAGGGAAAAGTATTGTTCAACGGGAGAATGGACGTCTCCAAGTTCCCTTCGCAGGGCTCATGTGCGTACCAGCTAAAAAGGCAGAGTTCCAATCTTTTCTGCGTGGACAAGGTTAGAGCCAAAAAGAGAATGTGGTTGCTTGCGTCCTGTGTATTGAGAGGGTGGGCGAAACACAGGTTCAAGAGAATTCCATCGATGGGGACATTGAATTGGGGTGATAGTTGGAGTCCTGCAGGTGTGATTTGGCAGGCGTGGATCCGGAAGAGGGAATGCGCTGAGGATGACACGACGGCAAGACCCGAGGGGTGGGCTTTTAGCGAGAAACCGGACTCGATTTCCGACTGGCCGGATGCCGAGATGGGGGGGATCGGGGGGACACCCTCGGAACTCGCGCGCTGGTCGGGGTCCGTGAGCTGCCACCATTGCACCACAAAGGGCTGGAAGACGTGGGAATATATGGGTTGGTTTTGCAGCGGTTGCGAGAACAGCGCGTCGGAAAAGCCCCTCGGAACTCGCCAGATCCGGACCAATAGCGAATAGCCTGATAGGAGCGAGATGAGAAGCGAGTCCTCGGAATTGGGACCGGGACTTAGGTCGGTGGGACCCTCGGGGTTGGGACCCCCGGAAATCGAATTCTCCGACTTCAACTCGGGATTCTTCGAGCCATGCGGAATCAACACCACCGATTTCACCCCCGCAGGTAACGGATACTCCACACCTTCAACCACCACGGAAGAAGCCTTGATTAAGACCTCTACGGTGGTGGTCTTGTCTGCAGGACGCTCGGGGTTGGCAGGAGGTTTCCGAGGGTCCATTGGATCCAGAAGATCCCACATTTCGTCATCTTCCGCCAAGTCGCCGCCGAAATACGAGTCCTTTTCCGCCTCCCGGAGCGTCTGGTCATCCTCGTCGTTGATGGAAGAACTCGTGAGCCCCGAAACTGGCTTCGAAAGCGAAACCCGGAACCTCGGATATATCGCCACAACAACCGGCGACCGAACAAGCGTTTTCTTGCTGTACGTGTTTGTGCATGGGACGGGGGGTTTGGAGGGGGTAAGAAACCGTAGATTGTGGGTGTGTCCGGCATATATGCGGTCACGGGACCACGGTAGCAGCATGGTGTAAGGGTTTCTGGGCGTTATGGGGGGTTATATGCAAGACAGGATTGGACGCAGTTGAAAAGTCAGGCGAAGCTATGTGAATATGCAAGAGTGATTCCGTCCAAGGTGTAGATCAGACCCTTCTCCACCACCGCGATGTGACACCCGTACACCACCAAATGTGAAAGATCCGTACACCACCATAATAAACACCACCATACTAAAAGAGATCCGTACACTATGAATCTGGTATTGGCCGGAGTTTCAACAATATTTGGGAAGCCCAGTTTGGCTTTACCGGTTTTTGTGTCCACGTATGAGCCGGAAGTTGATGTGGGGTAGGTCGTGCGGTGGCTAAAACGGGAAATCAATATGAAGTTGACCTTTATTTACGTATTGTCGAATTCTCTTAATTCTTGATTCTTAAGGATCTTGGTCTGGTAAATAAATCGATAAGGGGAGCTTTCAGATCAGGTGACCTGGAAAATTGATCCGTACTGCATATTGGGAAACGTCCTGGAAACTCAGCTGGATCATGAAATAAGCCCGGTCCGGTTTGTCCAGTCTGTCTAGTTTGTCTATTTTGTCTCTGTCTAGTTTGTCTAGTCTGCCCATTCTGTCTAGTCTGTCTAGTCTGTCTAATCTCTGTCTAATCTGTCTAGTCTCTCTAGTTTGTCCATTCTGTCTAATCTGTATAGTCTGGCTCTGTCTAGTCTTTCCAGTCTGTCTATCCTGTCCAGTCTGTCTATTCTGTCTAGTCTGTCTGATCTCTTTCCAATGCCTGTCCAGCCTCTCGAGTCTTTGTCTAATCTCTGTCTAATCTGTCCAATCTGTCTAATCTGTCCATCTTGTCTAATCTGACTAATTTCTGTGCAGTCCCTGTCTAGTCCCTGTCCAGTCTCCGTCTAATCACCGTGTAATCTCTGTCCGAAATTTCTAGTCATGCCTGCCTCTGTCCAATCTGTCTCTGTCCAATCTGTCTCTGCCCAATTTGTCTCTGTCCATTCTGTCCATTCTGTCTATTCTGTCCAATTTGTCCAATCTGTCCAATCTATCCATTCTGTCTATTCTGTCCATTCTGTCTAGTCTCTGTCCATTCTCTGTCCATTCTCTGTCCATTCTCCATCCAATCTCTGTCCACTCTGTCACGCATCCACTGGCTTTGTTCTCCAGAACCATAAAATAAAACCTAGACTTTCTACACTTTTCCACCTAGCATCACCATACCATCCTGCACATTCCCCTCCTACACCCATTGGGGCCTTTTTCGGGGTCGTGCGCCGCCCATTTCATAGACATCCCACCCATCCACCAATAAACACCACCCCAATTCCAAACCCCCCACAAATCCAAACCAAACATCGTCACCTGTCCAACTCACAACCTCATCAAAAATCCCAAAAAAAATCCCTCTTCCCCCTCCCCCCGTTCGTCTCTCTATAACTTGCGGCACCTGCATATAACCGGGTCTCACTATTTGGGCTCGTTTTTGCACCCATTTTCCCCTCTCCATGCTCCGAGTCTATCACCCCCACGGCGTGGCACTTCTTGCAGCCATCCCGGGCGTGCTTCTTGCGCTGGACCAGACGCCCTTGGTGGCGTTCATGGCCAATGAAAAGCTCGCCCGCTCCTACGAAAACGTTCCCTTAATGGAGATCCTCATGCTCATGTCCGCCTGTTCCATCGGCGCCGCAAGTATGTATCCCCCCCTCTTTTTTTTTCCTTTTTTCAGATTTAGTCAGATTTAGTCAGATTTGGACAAATTCACTCATTCACTGAGTTACTGAGTTACTGAGTTACTGAGTAACTGGTTTACTGGTTTGCTGTTCAATTTACTGGTCAATTTACTGGTCAAGTTCCTGGTTTACTGATTTACTGGTTTACTGATTCACTGAGTCACTGATTCACTGAGTTGCCGGTTTAGTGAGTTACTGAGTTACTGTTCAATTTACTGGTCAATTTACCGTTCAATTTACTGTTTGATTAAGTGTTCAATTTACTGGTTTACTGATTTACTGTTCAAGTTACTGGTTTACCGTTCAAGTTACTGTCCAATTTACTGTTCAATTTACTGTTCAATGTACTGTTCGGTTTACTGATTTACTGGTTTACTGGTTTACTGGATTACTGGATTACTGATTTACTGGATTACTGGATTAATGGTTTACTGGATTACTGGATTAATGGTTTACTGGATTAATGGTTTACTGGATTACTGTTCGATTAGGTAATGAAGTGATTCCTCGGCCTGGACGTTCCAATCCTCGGCCTAGACTTTTGGATCTTGGCTTAGAAGTCCAGATCTTGGCCCAGACTATCGGGCCTTGGTGTTGGTTTAGATTAGACTGAACTCTAAGGTACTATAGATCAAAGTGTATCACCAAAAACACCATGGGAGGCCAGAACGATGCTCAAAACGATGGTAAAGGTCTGGATAAATTATGTGTACTGGTCTACAGCCGAGGAACTGTGGGTCTGGATTGGGCCGAGTTTCTAGAGGTATCACTAGAAGAGAGAAGTTGACGGGAATTGGTCTAAATATTCGGATTTTCTAGTGTTCAACGCCTAAATAATCGGATTCTAGGGTTTTGGTGCCTAGAATTTCATATTTTTGGTGTTTAGGTGCCCCGATATCCAGATTTCTGGTGTTTCAACGCCTAAATATCCAGATTTCTGGTGTTTCTAAGCCTAGATACAGACTTTTGGCCCATTTTTCCGGTAATTTCGACCTTCAAAACCTCAGATCCTCAGACCTCAGATCCCAGATCCAAATCCTCCAGTCTTCGAGATCTCCAGTCTATTCTCCAGTTTTCCAGATCTCTATTCTTCTCCCCAGTCTTTAAAATTTACTCAATTCTGTTCCCCTATTTTCCATACTAACATTAGTGTCCTCACTATGTGCCGGTCGAATCTGCGCGTACCTCGGCCCGTTGGACTCCATGAGAGTGGCCCTGGTGTTCTGGATCACCGGGTGCGTTGGGACGTTCTGTTCCGGGAGCAATCTGCAGGTCGTGCTCTGGAAAATCGATAAAGGTTTGGGGCTCGGGCTCTGCAGCGTGGCGTCGTACCTCTACATCTTCGAGGTGTTGAACTCAGTTGATCGAGCGGCGTGTGTGGCGTGGAAAGTGATGGGGCTGGTGGTTGCCCAGGAGTGCTTGTATGCAGTCGCACTTATTCTCCGGGCCCGGATCGGCCCCAACGCCGCTTTCCACTACACGTGGCTTGCCGAGGCCTTCTGGGGGGTCTTGATTATGGTCAGTACGTTTTTCTTGCCTCAATCTCCTCGGGTGCTTTTGGACCGGGGGAAATGGCTGAGTGCTCAGCTGACGCATGCGAGGCTCACCAAGGTGAGACACAATATGAGCTCTAAATCCATCAAACTGAGGCCGAGCGTGAAGCTGAAAGGGTCGGTGGGTTCCAAAGCGACGGATCTTTCCAAGAAAAATGGTTTGAAATTGCTGGAACGGCTGGCGGCGGAGGGACCGGGCCCGGTAAAGGACCACGCCAATGGACCTGCTATGAGCCCTGGGCCCGATTTCTCCGACCCAATGCATGGCTGGCTCAAGGCCATTTTATGCATGCAATTGGGCCAGATGCTTTCCGTATTGGTTTCTCCGCTATTTTGGCACTATTTGGGCTCGTTTTGCCTGCTTTCCACTCCGGCAGTGGAGATTAGCTTCCATGCGCAGTATGCACTCCAGCTTCTTTTCCTGGCTGTTCCTTGTTTCTTCCTAAAAACCGCCTGCCGCACCCACTCCTTGGCCTTGGGCTTGTTTCTTATTGCCGCGGCTTATACGGCCATGAGCGTGGTTAGCCTGGTGTACTCGTCCACTTTGGATTGGGACCAGGTACCCTTCCAGGTACTGCACACAGTGCGCCTCTTCCCGGCGTCCGCCATTTTGGCCCTATCCTCTTTCTCCGTCACCGTTTACTCCTCGCTTATAGCCGCCACGCTCCTGCTCCACTGTGCGGAATCTTTAAGTCCCAACTCGAGGTATAGGGGCCTTTCAGTGGCCAGTTCCACGGCTTATGCTCTGGGCACGCTCCTCAACGGCTCCCTCCTCTATTTCCACGTGATCTGGCCCCCGATCATCTTCATGGTGGTGGCCGTCTTGACCGTGGGCCTGGCCGTGTATTTCTTGTACACTCCAGACACATTGGGGCCTTCGATGCAGGAACTCATTCCGTATCTGGTCCCCACGACGGCGGAATCGGTCGAGCTCCAGGAAAACCCGAAAATGGAGGCCCAAAAAGAAACTGAAACCAAAGATTTGGGCCAAAGTGACCTGCCTCAATTGACAGACGACCCGTTCCCCCGCGCACGTGACCTCGGCGACCCCGTGGCGCCCGATACCAGTCTAACGCCGTTCCAGCCGCTTGGCCATACGCAGAATTTCATCCGTATCAACAAGAGGAGCCCGTTCCCGCCGCTCAAGCCTTCGGAAACCCGTACAGTCGGCACGTTGACCACGGCCAAGTCGCAGTTCACCGCTCCTCTCGTCACGGCCTTGACCCGGCTTCCCGACGAGCGGCACAGCTTCCACTTTTCCCGCAGTGCATCTGCATCCACCAATAAGGGAGAAGCCAAAGAAGAATTCAGCGGCTTGTGGACGGACCCGAACGAGTACTCGACGTGAAAGCATAGGTCATGTGACCCACTAAAAGGGTCATGTGACCGCGCACGTGACCAATTTCAAAAAGGAAAGTGGCATTTCGGGCCCGTGCCCAAGCCTCTGGTCTTTGAACCCCACAGCACTCCACTCTGATTCTTGGAAAGCGCAGTTATTCAATATTTTGAACTCCGCAGGGGGAATCAACGTATCTCCATGAGCAAGCATGAACATGTCGTTAAAGCGGTCTCGAAGAAATATGCCAAAGAGTGGCCTCTAATGGCCGCACGTGACCCAACAATAAAGTCGCACGCTACATGGCTCACCTTACGTATCTCAATAGTCCTCTCAATAGTCCACTTCTAGACATGTCGTACCAGCCAGTAGAAGATGTATGTTCTCCGCCGCCGCCGCCGCCGCCGTCGCCGTTTACCTTTACTAACCCCAGCTCATCGAGCCCGACTCAGAGGTTCCCGTCCAGAATAACCGTACGTATAAAAGATAAGACGATAAAAAGAGAAAACGATAAAACGATAAAAGATAAGAAAAGATAAGGACTCGAAGGAATCAATCGAGGAATCAGAAATCACTCAAGAAACAAAAAGAAAAGACTCAATGGTTTTAGCGGAAAGAGAATTGGGAGGAATAGGTCTCAAGATAGGACTAAGAAGTGGGTCTCAGGAATAGATCTAGGAATAGATCTAGGAATAGGTCTAGGTAACAGACAGGTCTCAGGAAATGGTCTAGGAATAGGTCTAGGAATGGATCTAGAACTGGGGAAAAGAAAAGGACTAAGAAATAGGACTAAGGAATGGATCTAGGAATAGGTTTAAGGAATGGATCTCAGAAGAAGGACTAAGGAATAGGTCTCAGAAAAAGGTCTAAAAATGGGTCTTAAAATGGGTCTAGGTGACAGGACTAAGGAATAGGAATGGGACTAAGGAATGGATCTAGGACGATAACAAAGAAATGGGGCTTAGGAAGAGGACTACGAAGAGGACTAGGAATTGGTCTACGAATAGATCTAGGAGACAGGACTAGGGAATAGGACTAAGGAACAGATCGAGGAATTGTTCTATGAAAAGGACTCAGGAAAAGGCTGAGAAAGGGTCTAGGGAATATGACTCAGGAAAAGGCTAAGAAATAGGTGGGAATAGGTCTCAGGACAGGTCTAAGAATGTGTCTCGGGAAAAGGACTAGGGAAAAGGCCTAAGAAATGGATCTAGGAATAGATCTATGAAAAGGACTAAGGAAAAGGACTAGGAGATAGAACTAGGGAATGGATCTAGGATACAGGACTAGGAAATGGTCTAGAAATGGATCTAGGAATATATATTTATTCCTAGCTATTGACTGACTACGAATTCTGGCGGAATTCTGGCTGGTTTTCTTAGCTGCTCTCCATTCGAGTCTGCTCTATCCTTAGCTACTCTCTATCCGAGCTGTGGGGCCATGAGAGGACTTGATAAAGATGGTGATTTGATGGATTGGGACAAGCAAATGTGTTCTTTTCCAATGGAGCCACCGTCGCCAAGACCACCGTCTTCTTGTGCCAATAAAGAAATGCTTGTTCGCTAGAAATGCTTACTCCAGTGTCAATTCCGTCGATGCTTCTGTCCCCAGTGTGTTTGTTTGGCCAAGGAACGGGCCGATGAAGCTGATGCCATGAGTTCCTGGGGCTGACCTAGACCATCCTGCTTTTTGTCTTCCTGCTTTATGTCTACCTGCTTTATTTCTACCTTCTTACTATCTTCCTGCTTAATTTCTACCTTCTTAATGTCTTCCTGCTTTTTGTCTACCTGATTTATGTCTATCTGCTTAAAGTCTACCTGCTTTATGTCTGCTTGCTTTATGTCTACACGCAAGGACAAGTCGTTGTTGAGGGCCTGGTGAAGAAAGCAAATCACCCAATGGTCAAGGTGAAGTCTGATGTGGATACTCGCAGGTGGGTCTGTTCTGCATACTACCACCAGCAGGCGATCTTGAAGAAGATGGGAGGAGGTGGAGGCGGAGAAGTGGACTTTTGGGGCTGTTGTTTTGGGTTCCTGGTTTTGGATTCCTGGTTTTGGGTTCCTGGTTTCGGACACGGCTATTGATCTGCAGATTCGTGTGGAGATATCTGAAGAACTCTTTGTTCTGTCTGAGTCTGAGTCTGAGTTTCTGTGTTACTTCTGAATGAGTTACTTTTGAATTGTGATTAGTCAGAGCCGTTTGGTTGAGTCCAGATCGACCTTTGGAGTCCCAAGTCTTACCCAGTCCGGTTTTATTTGGGTTTTTTCCGGGCCTTACCCCGGACTCTGCCGATTTCAGAACAAAAGGAGTGGATTTCAGAACAAAAGGACTCGATTTCAGAACAGAAGGGCCCATTTCAGAACAAAAACATTCACTTTTTCATCGTCCTTTTCAGCCGAATCATCAGTCTCTTGAGCCGAACCGAAAACTGCCTCGAAAACCACAACTGCCTCGAAACCACATTTTCCTCGTGCAAAGACTCCGTTTCCTTTGTCAAAAAGCGAGCCTCGAAGTCCCGGATTCGGGGTCTTATTCGTGTCTTACTCTGAATATTCCAAGTCCAACAGGTTCCAGGTCTGAGAATTTAAAGTCTGAGAATCTAAAGTCTGAGAATTTGAAGTCTAAAAATCTGAAGTCTGAGAATCTGAAGTTTTAGAATTTGAAGTCTTGAAATTTGAAGTCTAAGAATCTGAATTCCAACAATCTCTGGAAGTCTGAGCAATTGATTTTAAATTCGGGCTTAGAGTTGGAGTCAGACTCAGAGTGTTTAATCTAAGACCTCTGATGCTTTAGTCTTTGGTTCTGGTTCTGAGATCGAGTCTAGTCTCCAGTCTGTTTATCTTGGTTCTCATTCCTAAAACTTCATTCTTGAATCTTTGCCCCAGCCTTGAATCTTTGGCCATTTTGAATCTCTGCCCGAGTCTGAATCAGTCCGTCTCTTGGTCTTCAAATTCAGTCTAAACTGACTCAAAAAGACCTGGTTGTTTGGTCTTTAAACTTGAATCTGAGAAGTTTTAGAAGTTTTCTGGATCTTTTTTGGACTTTGGGTTTAATCTTGTTGAGTCTTGAGTCTTTGACTTCAGTCCTGTGTTTAAACCTTTTATTTTTGGTCGTTAAAAATTCACCAAAAGTCTTTATACTAACATCAGCAGCGAAGCCGACTTCGGCCCCGGAGAATCCCGTGAAGCCGCAGGTTAACGGCAGTATGTTCCGCGTGGGGTTCTATAGCCGGTACTTTGATATCAACACGGAACAGTTTTTCGGGAAGATGATCTTGGCGTTGAACCCCCTTAATAAGGCGTCGGTTGTTTCGGGCCAGAACGACGATGGGGATGTGCCGACGGAGTTGTACGGGTTTTTGTGGATCAATGCCACGATTGTTTTCCTTATGTTCGTGTCGTCGACGGGAGCCAATATGGTGGCCCAGTGGTTGCATGCAGGACGCCATGATCAGAAGTACGAGTACGATTTCCGTCTACTCACGCTTTCCGTCTCGGTCTTCTATGGGTATGCCGTCTTGGTGCCGCTCCTTCTCTACGTGGTGACCACGTGGGGCTTGAAATTCCGGCACCGCCTCTCGCTCACCCGGATGATTTCCATCTACAGCTACTCGGGCATTTTCTGGGTGCCGGCCACCATAGCCAATGTGATTCTAGCGGTGCTTGTGAGCAACAAAAAACACCACGTGGTGTTGACGATGTTGCAGTGGGTGTTGGTGGGGCTCACGGGGTTTTTAAGCGGGCTCAGCATCGTGTTGAAGATCCGTCCAATCATCGTCAAGAACTCTTTGGTCGATCCAATTCTTCCAACAAGTGCTCCAACAAATGCTCCAACAACAAATTTATCCGATGGGGCATTGGATGTCGGGGCTCAAAACCTGGAGGGGAAGAAACGGAGCATGATGGTGGTGGGTGCTTTGGTGGTGGCCCATCTGGCATTTGCATTCACAGTGAAAATTGCTTTTTTTGGAATCCAATAGAAACTTGGGTTAATTTTATGGAAGCCGAGTTTGGTTTATTCACTGGGGTTTATTCACTGTGGTTATGGTTCAATGGAGTCGATGGGTTCTGTCCGGCATATAAGACCATGCATGGTCTCTAGTGAAGCAACCAAACACCGAAACAACCAAAAACTGAACTGCCGAAAACGGGTAAAGTGTGACTGGATCAACAGAAAAGGTGAATTAAACTACGTATCAAGGGTGAAATAAATGGTTGTCTGTATGCAGTTGGTGTCTGCCAGTGGCTTTAACGATCTGAGACAGACATGAAACAATGAAACAATGAAACAATGAAACAGGGATGAAACAAATGTGAAACAATGAGAAAAACGAAATTGGGAAATATTCATTGTAGCGATTTATACTTCTCTAATTACGGTTGTCTTTTGGTGACTTTTGGTGACTAGTGACTGGTGACTGTTGACTTGAGTGATGCGCGCTCTATGCAATGTTAGCCCTAATGCCTGCATGTAGCGCCCCGGGGGGTATAAAAAGACCGCGATCCCCCATCTTTTTTTCCTCCAAAATTTTTCCTCATTCTCAAGGGACTGCCTTTTTAGGACCGCGATTTAAGGGCTGCACTTTTCACCTGGAGAATGTCTCCTTGAGAATGTCTCCTTGGGAATGTCTCCTTGGGAATGTCTCCTTGAGAATATCTCCTTGAGTCTCTCTCCTTGAGAATGTGTTTGAGAATGTGGGACTTCAAATCCTGAAGCCTTTTTTTTTGACCAGGTGTTGTGTGGGAATCAACGAACAATATGACCAGGTGGTTTCACCTAAAGGTATGTTTACTTTGTGACGAAGATTATTTGCATTTACCAATTGTTCCAACTGAATCACCGGGTTGACAATCGCACTATCGTTAAGTTTCAGCCTTGTATGAGTCACGTGTTTGCACGAACCACATACTAATCATTTCTAGGTATGTTTGCTACTACTCAAAGCTATATGAGGATACTCGTGACCGGGCGGACATATGTGCCCCGGATCCCCTTTCTTGTACAATAAGGAAAGGAGCCGCATCTCTGTGTACAAATTTTGAGGTGCTGGGCCCGGGGCCTTGATGATAGGTCTTTGCTGATGCTTGCATTGGAACTCAACACTAACATGCAGTATTCTTTGTTGCTTTTGACACGGCACATGTGCTTTCTATGATGATCCAAACATTCACACTGTACGAGAAGTTTACTTCCCTGACTACAACCTAAAAATCTGATTTAATGAATCTGATGAGAGCACGCTGTGAAGAACATGTTGAAAGAAAACGACCAGTAGGCAGTGGTACCTAGTACTGAAAAGTACCAGTACTAATATTTGGTAAAAGTAATACGTTGGTACTATTGTGGAATACCAACCAGACACTAGACCGTGCACAGTAGAGATGGACGTTGTATGGATTTCTGGTAACGGTACTGCATATAAGTCTTGATTATCAGTACTGCATATACCATATTCGGACTGCATATACTCTCTACCATCCATACCAGTACTGCAGGTTCTTCTCTGAATGACTTGACTAAGAAAGTTTTGGTAGTAGTACATGTAAGCCTGGTGTCTTGTTATACGTGTCTAATGGTAAATGGGCACTACAGGGGTACTCTTCATGAAGACACACTTACCCTGGTTGTGTGCAGGAAAACATGGATTCGACAGTAAAAAAAATAGGGATCTGCAGGACACTTTACTGACTAACTCATTTCCAATTACCTGTCGAAAATAAGGCCTGCATTAATCCGGTGGAATGACAGTAAATGTGTCTGACCCTTTGACCTTATGTGCACTATATGCAGTCTGCTAGAGAATCAGTGACCCTTCTTCACACACTACACCCACTGGACACTGGATTTCTTTTCTTTTTCGAGAGCCGTGACTCCAATTTCAGGCAAAGACAGTTTATTGGCATAATTTCAGTGGCTGTAAAAATGGGGCCGTAAAAATGGGGCTTTAAAAATGGAACTGTAAAAATGGGGCTGTAAAAAATAAAAAGTAGACTGTGAAAAAAACGCGGGGGAGTGGCTCTTTATATATTCAAAAATGCGGGATTTAAATTGCTGCAAATCAAGAGGGCAAATGCGCGTGGACATATATAAAGCCATGTCCCCTCCCATAATCGCCCCATAAAATCACCACTTTTTATACCCACCAAAAAACAATTTAACAATGTCCTCCTCTATTTGCGTCGCCTACAGACGATGAGCACACTTGGCGGGAAGGAGGGGGAGGGGGGAAGCAAGCTGCCGAATTGCAACCATTTAAATCGCGCATTCTTCCAATATATAAAGAGCCACGCCCCTCGCATTATTTTTACAACCCACTTTTTCCTTTCTACAGCCCTCCTTCCAACTAACAAACGATAACGATACTATAAGGAGTATTGCTTTCCTAGCAGAATCTTACTAGGGAATGACGGTGCTATTATCGGTCTAATGATTGGCTAAACCGTTCGTCCACGTGACTGAACTGACCATGACCACGAGCGGTCTCAGAGCTAGCTTGTTGGTTTTTTTTGTTTGATTGGTGGGAGCTGGAATGAATACAAGACTGTTCATTGATTTCAATGTTCAGTAATTCAGGCCAGAAGAAGTCGAGTCAGGTCACCGGTCGAGTCAGAGGTCAATTAAGGAGGTTTTTTTTCAGAAGTCAATTAAGGAAGTTTTTTAAGAATTGTGGTGTATGCCTTTCAAAGATGAAGATCATAGGATTCTGAACATGGAATGTGATAGTCTTATAATGGTGTTTTGATGATTACTCAATGGTTGCCTATGGTTTTGATGACTATAATGATTGTTATGAAGCTCGTGTGATTCGAAGTTCATCTTAGTGCCATTTTGGTCTATTTCATTCGTGACGATTATCAGTATGGCCTATCTTTTCGACTGATGTTCATGAAGGTTGAGAGAGATAGGGTTATGGTCGGACGATGCGGATAATAAGGCTCTGGTTTATACAGTGGGTTGGTTTCATGATCCAATTATTATAAAAGTGGTTGGTGGAACTAAAGTGACACTCCGAAATCATGTCAATTACACTTTTGGTGTTATAAGTCAGGGATTCAAACAAGTCAGAGGATTCCAGAAGCTGAGTCGAAGAATTTTTTTCAGAAGTCAAGTCAGGGGTTAAGCATCAAAAGGTGATGGAGCGAGTGGTCGGGCCAAAACAGTCTCACGTGGGAATCGGATTGGGTCAAAGAGGACACGGTGCAATTTATAGCTAGTTTGGGCCCGTCTTCGTTCCGGGGCTCTTGCACCTGCACAAACTCCTGGCTGGTGATGGATATTTTTGGGGTTTTGAGGTTTGGATGAGACTTTTCCGAGTGAAAAGTCACTTGTTCCTGATTGTTTAAAAACACCTGACGATGGTTTCAAAAAGACAGTCTTTTTTCTGCGTGCATCAACTCTCGTTGACGACTCTCGTTGAGGTGACTTTACTAAGGCCGGCCTGGTGAATGCAAGGAAAAAAAGAGAAAATGGATAAAATGGAGAAAACAAATAGGGGGGTGAGGGGCTTCGGACAAGAGAACTGGGGGTCTTCAAACATCTAGCCTGCATCTAGCACCCAGTCTTATCTTCGTGGTGAAAATCGGGGCTTTTTTCGATTGGTTCTGGTGAAGAATGGAATTTCTAAAGGCTGAGACAGGTGAACCAGAGAATGTACATTTGTCAGTCGACGCCATACTTGAAAAGTCCAAGTCCCGTTTCCTCCTTCTTTTATCTTTTGGTATGTGGAAGCACTACATACAAAATGTCTACGATCCCTTTTCCGGAATCTAAAATCTATTCTGACTGACTCAATCAACTGAATCAATGGGCTGATTAATGACTGGTTCATGGACTTTAATGGACTTTAATGGACTTTAATGGACTTTAATGGAGAAATTACCGGAGGATTTCTGGACATTTTGAGATCCAGTGGTGATTGGGTTAATCCAGAAGAAATTCACACCGCAGTTTTTCCTTACCCATTAATCATCTCTGGAGTCATTGAAGGTTTGTCTAAACGACATTGAAATTTGGGGCAATTCAACGGTCCAAGAGAGGTGCTATGTGCAGGACATATTGAAAAAATACTGCATTAAGCTTTTTTTAATGTACCCTTTGCCTTTCAATGAATTTCTGCAATGAATTTCTGAACCCAAGATCTTTCTGAAACACCAACCAGTGAAATCAATCCAATGGTCAAAAAAGGCAGTATGCACTCCACACAAATGTCTGTCTTTTTAGTCAGTATAGTCTATATTGTCTATTCTGTCTTCTTGCCTATTCTGTCTTTCAGATAGATATTCTATATTGTCTATTCTGTCTTCTTGTCTATCTGTCTTTCAGACAGAATAGTCTTATTGTCTATTCTGTGTTTCTTGTCTATCTGTCTTCCAGACAGAATAGTCTATATTGTCTATTCTGTTTCCTAAAGCATATAGCGGAAGTACGGGTTTTGTTTATCGGTCAAATCGGCAAACTCGATGTTCTCCAACAACTCGACCTTGTCGTCCAAAAGCTCCATTTCCCTCTCCTTCTTACGGTTGAGACGCCAGAAATTGAAGTAAATGGCCATGAGCAAAAGCGTGGATGTACAGTTGCACACCACGAAACTGATCTTGCCTCCCGTATAACTGGGAGCCTGTTTTTCAATGAAGGTCTGTGGCCCAATCAAATTGCCCACACAATAGCCAATGAGCAAGACGGAGTTGCACGTGATCTTCTTGGTGTGGCCCGCTATATTCGAAGCCACCAACGACAAGAGGCAGATCATCGTGGTGGGGTAAACGTTCATAAGGTAGTAACCGGCCAAGCGGGTTTCCTTTCCGGGGGCAAACGCCAACATGCAGGCGCTGGCGATGGTGACGACCGAAGCAAAAATGGCCACGGCCAAGCGGTGCTTGACAAAGCGAACGGAATAGGCAAGTGAAATGCACCCGAAAAACTCCACGGCTCCGGTGGGCATGTTCATGTATAGGGCTTGTTTGGACGTGTACCCAAAGTCGGTCAGGAGCAAGATGGCGCCGAAATTGGTGGTTGCTCCGTTGGGGATATTGGAGGAGATGCCAAAGAAAAAAAATAAGACCACGGTCAAATCCGTCATGGCTTCTTTGAACTGGTCCATTTTGAAGTGCTTGTTTCCGAACCCTTGTTGGTTCAGACGGATTCTTTCCACCACAAGCTGTTTTTCATGGTCATTAAGAAACCACGCTTGGGCGGGCGAATCGGGGATATGGAAAAAAAAGAGGAAGCCAATGACAATCGTCATGAGTCCCGTGACCACAAATAATATCTTCCAGCCCTCCATGGAGTAGTGTTGAGCATGCGCAGCCACTCCATACGCTATACCTCCACCAAGAGTGATGCCAATACCGTTGCAGGAAAACCAAATGGCGGTGCGGAGAAACTGCTCTTCTTTCCGGTACCATTGACTGGTGAAGATGACCATTGCGGGGGTGACGGCGGACTCCAACATGCCAAGCACCGTCCGTAAGGTGATGACGCCTGCATACAGCCGGGGCACTGCATGGAGGCACAAGACCGTCCCCCACAACAATATGAAAATGGCCGTCACTTTACTAAGTGGGAACCGCTGGATCAACGTATTGGCCGGGAACTCAAACGCCAAGTACCCAAGGTAAAACGCCGTGCCACACCACGAGTACATGGTGCCCTGCATATGGAACGCCTGTTTGAAGCCCATCACCGCCGCATACGAGCTGGTGGTTTTATCCATGAACTGACACGCGTAAAGAAGACAGATGAGCGGCATGAGGTACATGTCGATTTTCCGAAGCAACCGTTTATTCGTTTCGTCGTCGATTTCCACGTTTTCCGCTTGTAAGGCCAAATCCATGGCCTGGTCCACATTGCCCGTGACATGGACCTCTTTGCCCTGTGCCAGCGTGAAGCTGGTGATGGTGTCTAGATGGTGGACATTGTCCTGTGTAAAGGTCGTCTTCAACTTTTCCATCTTTCCGTTTGTCTTTGTCTTTTTTCTGTTTTGTCGGTTTTGTCTTCCTGTTTTGTCGGTTTTGTCTTTTTTCTGTCTTTTTTCTGTCTTTTTTGTCTTTTCTTCCTGTCTTTTCTTCCTGTTTTGTCTTCTTTCTGTCTTTTTCGCGGGGTTATATTTCTTCCGCACCGTGCGCAGGACGGAAGTGTTATCTTATCTGGTGGGTTTCCGGGGTGCGCTACGCGGCCGCCGATCTACGCGCGATTCTCACCAACGCCGCGACCACTTGAAAATGCCTCTTATCTTCCTCCATCCAGACACTCCGCCATATAGGACCGGTATATGTAGGATTCAGCTATATAGGTGCTGTATATGTAGGATTTCGGCATATAGGACAGGTATATGCAGAGATTTATGTACCTCTGTTCCTGTTCCTGTTCCTGTATCTGTTCCTGTTCCTGTGTGTCCCGATCTTCCGTCCCTGGCTCCATACGCGGTCTTATCTACGCCTTCCTCACTCCACATTCCCTAACAAATGGTATGATCTGAAAATCCAATGTGCAGGAGATACCAAAGAGATAACATTCCCTTGCTTATAAACACGATTATCCACTTCTTTTACTGATTTCTTTTTTTTTCAATTTTCAATTTTTCAATTTTTCACTCCCACGACCATGATTTAGAGTTTTCCATACCGTTCTTACCGAAGAAGGAAACTGGCAGTCCCCTAGAGTTTCAGGTGCAGAGTCGAGTTCCCGTTATGGCCACCAAATCACCTTCAATGACATTCCAATCTCTCGTTGGCTCAAAGTCCCTGAACAGACCATTGGACCGCAGGTAAACCCTTGGTCTATATACCGGACAAACTCAATCCAGCCAGGAACCATTACCCAGGGACTAACAATGACCCAATCGGCTCTTTTAATAACTGAGCTCGTGTCGGTATTAAATACTGCCATTGGATTTGGGTTTACATTGAGTCAGGTATTCCTGGGTCTATAGGGCCAGCTCTTCTCCATCCTTTGAATTCCTGGAAATCTTATAGTGGGATGACATATACTCAGTCACATATTCGATCATGCATATAGATGGTGCTACTTATGGTTGTCTGGTCCAACATGATCATGTGGTGGAAGTTTGAATGAGTGTGAATGGCTGATTAAGAATTTCAATGCATTGAATTTGGTGTGTTACTTGTTTATGACCTAAGGCCAGTCCATCCTCAGCTACTCCCCCCACGCAAGCTCCAGCATCAAACAAATACAGAAGGAGACTCATTTTGACTGGATCCCTTCCAAACCAACGGGAAGTAAAACTTCTGTGGATACTGGGAAGTCTATGGCGATGTTGGGCCCGCCCAAGATCCAGGTCACGGACGATTGGTCCCAGCTCTGCCTGCATATACGCAACTGCACCATCATCCAAAACACCATTAGCTTTAGTGCCTGTTTTAGTATTTATAGAAACTTTATAATAGACTTCAAAGGCTATATCATTAAGTCCGTTCTTACCATTTTTATTGAACCAATCAACAGTACTTTAGACCTGGTTACACTACAGACAGGTCTAAAACAGACAGGTCTAAAGTCAGGAAGTTCTGCAGTTCTGCAGTGTGCCATGTGCAGTACTTGAGTGAGGTACACTACGAGCTTAGGGTCCGTGTGGCTGATGATACCACGGAAATCGAGAGCCTTAATATCCCTGTTGTGATTGAGGAGCACGATAAATGGGCCAGAAGGTGGGACCAAAGCTCTTGAGCTATCCTTTTTTTATATAACCATCAATCGTTCTTTGAGCTCGTGGGCTGAATGGTTAAGAGAACGTCCTGCATATAACACCATGCTTAAGTTCCATATCCTATCCCAATTCAGAAAGCCATATCCCACTTCAGAAAGTCATATCCCACTTCAGAAGCCATATCCCGCTTCAGAAGCCAGTAGGCAATTTATAAACCAGTAGGCAATCCATAAACAGTTAAGACATGACGCTTGGATGGTTGAAAAAACCAGTGTACCCTCGGAAGTCCCTCAAGCTCATTGATGAGTTCTGAAATAATGAGTTGATGAGTTCTTCAATGATAAGTTGTTTTTTTCTGTTTTTTAATTTTTTATTTTTGTTTTTCGAGGATCTAGAGCGTGAGAGAAGAGCAGCTCGTTCCAGGTCCCGGGAAATTCGGAGCACCTTAGTATGGTGAAGGTTATGAGCGATGGTGCAGTTTTTGAGCGATGGGTTGGACGGTTTGAACTCCAAGGCTGCGGAGGTCTAAGAGCTTAGTCTCGTTGACATCCTCAAACCCGAGCCAGCTTATACATTTATAGTAAATTATTATTTGGTTTCTGATGATTAAGATTTATGAAGAGACTTTTTTGTTAGTGTGCAGGAAACAACGAAACCAGAGTCCAGAAAGTGACGGAAAAAGGCACTTGAGTCTTGTTTTTGAGTCTTGTTTCAATCAAGTCTAGACTTTTCCACAAGACCAAAAACCGGGGTTCTTTCCTGGGGATCCCCACATTTGAACAATACTTAGAGATCCGACCCTGTGACAAAATGACAATAGAAAATTGTAAACTGTCGGGTCCAGGGACTACCAGTGTTCAAGAACCATCAATAAGCAGATACTAATATCTCTCAGAACAACTACTACTTTATCCTAGCTGCTGAATCTTTTATAAAAAAGCTTGATCCTTTAAGTGAGCAATACTGGTGAAAGTAGGAAGAAATGGAGGGAGACAGAAAGAAAGAGAGAAAGAGAGAAAGACAGACATACTAAAGTAGTAAATTAGTGAGATATCTCTATAACTATTCGATTAGATTTATGTATACTATATGATATCAATGGAGCTAGGTATTAATTAAAGTTGGATATACATTTTTATGTTATAATTTAATAATAGAAGATTTTGATGTAGAAATTGATCTAGGAATTGATGTAGAAATGAATTCTAAGACATTTCGGCGAAACCAAAGAAAAAAAAATAGTAGTGGAAGTCTCAGTTTAATTTCTCCTAGGAGATTCAGTTTAGTAGTGGAAGTCTCAGTCTTTTCCTTTGGAGTCACATCGTCCAGCTTCTTGGATTCCATGTTTCTCACGGCACCACCAACACCCAAAGCATCGGAGTCAGTCGTGTCGAATTCAATCTTGTTGAATCCGAACTTGCCGTTCAAGAGCCAAGTCTGATTCGTACTGTTTTTAGTCCTGTTTTTTTTTTTGGACTATTTTTTAGTCCTGTTTTTGTCCTGTTTTTGTCCTGTTTTAGTCCTGTTTTTAGTTCTGTTTTTAGTTCTTTTTTTCTGTACCGTTTATTTTAGTTTTGTTTATTTCTCGGGGTCAAAAAGTAACGGGTGGCTCCTATTAGGAAGTTGCATGTCTCCAAGTTTATAGCCAAAAAAAATGAGCCTCAACCAAAGGCCTCAAAGTACAATTTAAAGGAGATCGAGGAACAGCTAAGATAGACCAGTACACCCTAATAAGGTATTTTTTACTGTGGATTTTTTACTGTGGATTTTGTCCGGTTTTTTGTACGGTTTATTTAGTAGTCTTTTTTTGTACGGTTTTTTAGTGCGATTTTTTTAGTGCGATTTTTTTAGTGCGGTTTTTTCAGTCCTTTTATTTCTAAAACTGTTAATTTTAGTGCGGTTTTTTAGTACGGTTTCTTTGTACGTTTCTGTTATTTGAAGTACGGTTTTTTTAGTGCTGTTTTTTGGCTCAGTTTTTTGGCACTATTTATTTACTAATGTTTTTTTTAAATTATGTTTATTTCTTACTGTAGATTTTGTCCCGTTTTTTTGTCCGGTTTTTTTGTCCAGTTTAGAGAGAAACCAGTTATTTCTTAAGAACTGATTTAGAAGATGCCGAATTCCGAGGCTGGATTTGCAACAACCTGTTTTTAGAGGAAAACGTCATCGACATTGCATTTCTTGGGACCGCCTTGTTGAAGAACGCTGGACTTCCATTGACTTGGGCCGTGGATTTGGGCCCAGAATTTGGGTGCGAAGGTCCACAATGCTCGCTCGGCAGTAGTTGTTGCTTGACCGGGGAAATTATGCAGTTTGACAGAAGGTCGTGCCGTGCTCATAAAGTGAGTAGTGGAAGTGAGAAGTGCGACTACAGGTATAATACTCATTACTGGAACCACAAGTTTATGTAAGAACTCTTGCAGGTGGCGGGATGTATAAAACAAAGTTATATCAATCTGTATATTCTAATACTTGTAAGTTAACTTTAAGAGGGATCCCTAGGGTGTACTGGTCTAACACCGGTGCTACTTCTTATACTTTCAGTTCTTATACTTTTCATTTGTTGCTCTAAGGGATTCACCTGTTGTTGGCCAGGAGGTTTTGTGGAGGTGTTTAAAAGGTTGGGTGGAGAAGAAATGGCTGCAACCCCCGGAACTGGCCGCGACACACCCGTACACCAGGCAAGGTCAGCAGAAAAACGCCCAACGCAAACCCCCTATGATTTACCAAATTGAAACTAAAAATCAGTTCTGTGGAATGCTTGGATTCCGGGAATTACAATCAATATTTAAAAGTGTAATTCCATAGGGTGTGTGCGTTTTTAAAAGACCAAGATTGGCCATTCCGACCGCACCGGGGGCGGACCCTCGGATCTCCCTCGGATCTCCCCAACTCACTACAACTTATCAAGCACTCAGTCCGATTCTCGTCAGTCTCTCTTGTGCAAGCATATCAATGCTTCTTATGCACTGTGATGATTTGTACTATCAGATTAGATTTTTCTAGATCTCTCTTTCAAAATGCCTTTTTTGATATATCCATTATGGTACCATTAAAAAAAAATCTTTCGGTTGCGGCCATACCAAGTGGAAAATACTGTTTCCCGTCCGATCAACGTTAGTCAAGCCACTTAGGGCCACAGTGAGTAATGCAGTGGGAGACCATGTGTGAAATTGTGGTGCTGCAATCTTTTTTGAGAAATCAATCTTTTTCGAAAAGAGTGTCACATTTAGTGAGAATTAGTGCGATCTACGCCACTGAGACCAACTATCGAACCTGAACCTGAACCATAACCATCCACCATGAACCTGAAGTGGTGAAACCTTCCCAAGAATATAAGTTAAATGCAGTACATTAATATAAAGAAGGGGGCATTTAAAAAGTTTCAATGATGTTTCAGGGTGGTTCCTGGTTCCTGTGTAGTCTGTAGCAACCGTGGAAAATACCCAGTTTGTCACGTGACTTATTCATACTTGAATTTCCTAATCCGGACCCGTTCCCTTTTCATAAATGAAATATTAGATCTGGACTCTGCAGTTCTACTACACGTTTATTGAGTGTTCTGCACATAATCAACTTGTGGTCCTGCACATAATCCCACTACATCTCTACATCTCTACATCTACACTTACAATAATTCACTAGTTCTACTTATCATAAAATTCACTAAGGAATCTTATACTGCATCTTTAATATACGAAAAAGAAGGAAAAAAAAGAAAACCTATTTTAGTGTCCTGCATATAACGCACTGGCCCCACCACCAACCTAGTCTTCTCCAACCAGACGCTACTCTTCTCCAACAAAGCCCTACTCCCTATCTCCAACTGTATAATTTCCCCACCCCATTTATCTGCAGTCTTGTACATTGCACCGTTGCCCTTCACTCTGGTCACGTGCCGCACCGTAGACTCCCCCGTAGACTCCACCGTAGAAACCAAGCCAGCCCCGAAAATCAAAGTGTATTTTCTAAATTTTCTAAATACACAAAGAGTTCCCCTGACACTACCAAGTCTCCCCCGGCACGTCTCCCCTCCTATCTGATTATGTGTGCGAGGGAACACCCACGTGAAATGGGCCCGCATAAATCTTGGTTGCGTGGGAGGGAGGGCGTCCTTATATATACATTTTTGCGGGATTAAATGCAACCCGTGTTTCACATGTGAGACACAAAGGCGTAAGTGACACAAAACGAAAAAAGAGATATATAAATGCGAGCATTCCCTCCTTTCTTCAGCTACAAAGTCAGTCCTTCTTTTCTTGTCAAGACCCACAAAATCCTTACACCTCACAATTATAATTACAACTCCAAGTTGACAAGCATTTCCCGGTGAACTACCATTGGTGGATTGGATGTGAATATGTGATGATAATAGCGAAAATCCAAATCCCAAAAGGAAGACAGTATCTTGGAGGCATTTAAGGTGCAGTGGGGGCTCGGGTGCTGCATTTTTGGTGCGGCCTGCACATAGCCCAACAAAAGATCTCTTCTCATTCTCATCTATCGCTCCACACATTCATCCCCAGGGATATGCACACACTACTACGGACACGCCGGTCCGCCCATTTCCAAAGGCATCTACTACATCGCCTCATATACAGGTCGCGGCCGTCGTCGTTTAGCCGGCCCTTCCCCACGCTCAGACGCTACGCTACGCAGCCATACTTTTCAGCCAACAATTTGACGTCTAGTGACATTGAACGAGTGATTTCCAATGAAGAAACGCTCAATAACGTGTTGGTGAACATCCGGGGGCGGAAGATCTTCGATTCCTCGGTGCACGAGCTTTTCGTGGCGGCAATTGACCTGGCTCTGGGCGAATATGGGGACCAGGCATACCAGTTCTTGCTACAAACATGGCGACTGGTGTTCCAGCCGTCGAGCACAGACCCGAATGTCTCCTTGCAGCAAAAACTCTATGCCAGTCACGAGAAACTCGTGCACTTGATGATGAATAGAGGCGACTACGACGCGTTCCGGGACCTCTTGGTCCTGCAGGAGAGCCGGCTTCGACAATTGCATGATTCTCTGGACATGGGAGTTTTCCCTAGTTGGGCTTATACGCTGATGCAGGTTTTGCAGCTAGAAAAGACCGAGGGCCAGCTCTTCCATAATGGGGAGACCATGAGATCGTTTCTACTGAGCTCTCACTACTCCACCAGCCAAAAACACCGGCTCAATGCCATCCTCCTCCGGAAATGTCTCCTCTACGGCTCTTCCGGGCCCAAACCCATCGTGGACTGTGTGCAGTACATCACCATGATCGACCAGGACCATCTGCTTACCTTTTCGGGCCACCATCTTGTATATAAAAGGGCCTGGCGTTTGGCCCTTGCACACAGCAAAAGATACGGGGACAAACAAAGCCACCTTGCTGATTTGCAAAAGCTCATCATGCAGGTGGGTCCAACCAAAGACGGCTACTTTCGTTTTCTATCGGAGGCCATGAGCGCCGCGTGCACCGCCAGTCCCGATTTGGCCATCGAAGTGTTTGACTTCAAAAACAATCAACACATGCTTACCAAAGAGGATCTCACGTCGGTGATGAAGGCATATATCCGGCTCAACGTCCCCCAGCGGGCCATTGAAAAGTACGCTTCTTTCCCGGATCTCCAGGACGACGAGCAGATCGTGTTGCTCCTTCGAGTCAATGAACGCACGAAAAACTGGAAGCTCTTGCAGCAGCAGTTCGAAGACATGTACGGGAAAAAAGACCTTCCGCGGGTGATCCACTACTCGGTGGTGATGGGCGCCTTGGCGTCGGTGGGGAGTCAGAAAGAGGTGGAGCGTCTTTATGTCCAGATGCAGAAACGGCAGCTCCAGCCCACGTACCCCATTTTCCGGGGCATCATCCGGGCGTGCATCAACAACAACGATTACCCCGGGGCGGTGAAGTACCATGACGATTTCATGGAGCGGGTGGAAAAAGGGCAGATCGACGCCAAGCACATTCCCCGGATCGAGAGCGAGATGTTGCCAATCAAGCTTTTCCAATGCAACGTCAAGGTGGCCATGCAGGCCGTGGAAGAGCTTTTCCAGAAGCAGCTCCAGAACAACACCACGTACCTTGATGCAGACATGGTGGTGCAAATGATCACCTTCTTCACGGCCACTTTCTCCAAAAGAGAGTTTCTTCGGGTATGGCAGTTTGCCCAGGATGCAGAGCTCCTCACCGACAGAGTGTACTACCACGGCATCAATTTCCATACCAAGATGGGGGAGTTTCAAAAGAGCAATGACTTGGCCAATGAGGGCCACCGCCAGAGCAAAGTGCCTTTCCAGAGCAATCTCATCACCAAGGCCCAGCTCAAAAATTACCGGGTGTGGGTCCGGCAGACCGCCGACAAACGGGACCAGTGGGTGCTTAAAAAGCAGGTCAACAGCATGGTGGCCGCTCTAGACGAGCGCCTCGAAAACAAAAGCATCAGCCCGAAAAACTTGGACACGATCTTGGTGGAGTTGATCAAACACTCGTTGTCGGCACATCCGCCGCTGGGTGCAGGAGACACCCAAGAACGAGCAGCAGACCGGTATTTCCGCCATTGCAAGAATCTGAACCTTCTCAGCGAAGAAACGTACTTGCCGTTTCTCCATGAGTTCACGAAGAAAGGTGCTTCTTTCCTGGACACATCGCGGATCTTGGACCTCTACCGAGAAATGGTGGGCTTCAAAATCGACATTTCCGCCCGAAGCTACAAGTACTTGATCCATGCGCTTTTGAAGGTGGACATGCGCAACCAGAATGGATACAAGAACTCGTTTGTTCTTTTGGAGTCGATTTTCGACATCTATGGCTTCAACCTCGGAACCCACAACTTCATGGCCAACACCGAGGGGGTCCGGCCCAAGAAAGTCTCCGACATGGAGCTTCTTCGCAATGCAGTGCCGCTTTTGGAAATCCTCTCCGAGTTTTCCATGACCACTTCGGGCAACATCGACTTGATTGTGCAGTTCTTGAACCAGTTCCGTGACAAGGTGGCCGACAAGATGAGCTATGGGCTCCGGCTTTCCATCCTCAAGGAAATGAGTAAGGTGTATTTGTCGTATGGCAACTTGAACGTGACAACATCTTTGGTGAACAATGCATTGACTGAGCTTAACGAAATCGTGGACCAGCTCCGGGCCCCAGAGACTGAGCCAGAGACTGAACAAAAAACCAAGGACCAAATTCGTGCTCCAGAGACTGAACCAGAGACTGAACCAGAAGTTGGTGTCAAAGTTGATTTGGACTTCCTTGTGGTGCTCCCCAAACTCCTCCAGCTCGAGTACAGAGATGTGTACACGGTGCAGCTCCAGATGCTCGAGAACAAGTATAACCTTGAGCCGGTGGAGATCAAGGAATACGAACGCATTCTCCACAACTGTGTGCGGCGCAACATCCGGCTCTCGGGCAACCAGTTCAACGAGATCTTCGCCATAATCCTCCGAGAAACAAAACAAGGACTCCCCAGTCAAACGTTGGAGGTGATGCTCAACTGCTGCGAACGGTTCTTGGTTTCGGGAAACTGGGCCGAGGCCATGGTGCACAAGAAGATCTCGTACATCTACCGCGTGTTCCTCCAGCTCTTGCACCAAACACAGCCGGCCCGGGAGATCTTCGACCGCTTCAAGGTCTTGAACGACTATTATGGCATCCGGACCCTTGCACAACTCCAGCAAATCATCATGGACCTCGAGCATTCACATTCGCAGAACCCTCGCGAAAAATTATACTCCGAGATCCAGCACTTCAACAGCATGTGCGTGGGACCGCCATGGACCATGGCCCGGTTCTTCGACAACATCGCCGACTTCTTCACGCCCGAACGGATGATCCGCACACGCAACTTCTTGAGGCCGGGCGTGGCTGCTATGCTCGTGCAGCAAATCGAGGCCCGGTGCCAAGGCGTCTCCACGCCGGCGTTCGACCTCTACGACCGCTACCCTGAAACCATGGAGTATCTCTTGTGGTTCAACCTGGAGCAGCCGCTGGTGGTGCGGTTTCGGAACGACATCGAGCGCATTCTGGGGGTGTCTGCATCCGTGGCCGGAGAGGCCCGGCACTCTCGTCGCCAGACCGCCGTCCTGGTCTTGAGCGAGTTGGGCATTTAGCCAACAAAACAAATAATGACATGACTGCATGACGGACAAAACATTGGTAATGACTGCATGATAGACAAGAACATTCCAGTATTCCAGCATTGATAGAGCATTATGGGCATCTTCAGTCACACATGGATACATCGGGTATCACAGATATAGGGTGGCAGTAGATGGAGGACCAGAGCCATATATTATAGAGAGCTCTATGTAGTAATACTATAATCACGACATATCCCAATTATTCTTTTCCCAATTATTCTTTTCCCAATTATTCTTTCCCAATTATTCTTTCCCAATTATTCTTTTCCCAATTGTTCTTTTCCCGATTATTCTTTTCCCAATTATGGCTTTGAAAACCAAGGGGGAATGCGCAGCTTTATATATCTCGCGGGGGGCTGCTCCTGCATGGCCAATGGCTGCAATTATACTGCGCGGGGCGAGAACAGGGAAATTGTATATAAACCCCCAACCCCCAGGTTTTTTCTCTCTTCCCTTTTTTCCACATTATTTCTCGCTTCTTCTTCTTCTTCTTTTCTCTATCTTTGATTTTCCCTCATGTGTGTTGAAGACTCCTCTGGAGAACTCATACAATCAAACGGCTGATCCAGAGACCCAGAATTACCGACTTCAGCCAGTTCTGGAATGAAATCTCCGTGGACGAGGAGACTCTATGGATGATTTTGTGGAGGCTGGACCAACTTGACTGTCCCAAGAGATTGGCATCGAAATCAAGCATCTTCACCGTTACCATCCACAGTTGATGTTGAGAGGGACCAACTGTTCAAGAGATCAGAAGATCATATCAATGAGTCAATAAGACAAATTTTGGGTGATTTAAATAATAGATTTGTCTAAGATTTGATTCTTGAGCCAAATGGTGGAATTGATTTGAGTGGATCTTATGGATCTTATTAATTGACCTCATTGACTGGTCGTATTGATTGGCTTGAACTCTTCTAAACTCTAACTCATCTATACTGATTGAAAAGGACTTCATTTATGGGTTCTATATACGAGTCAACTTTGGCAATAACCATGATATTGGTTTTTTTTTTGCTTGATAGGGATCTTTGTGGGAGAGCACACCACATGACTCCTTTCCGCATCTTACTGAAATCCTGCAACATGTTGCCACACTTTCCCAGGCAAATATTTGCTATCAAAGCGAATCTCGCAATTCTTATTATGGTCACGCAAGAACCTGACAAAGCCAATACCAGTTTTTCCCCATCAAATTGAATTTTGCATATCACATCACGAGAGAAGCTTTCAGTTTACTTTTTCCTCTGGTTTTCTTGTCTTTTTGGTGTTTCCCATATTTTGAATTACTTGAGTGCTTGACACTGGATATGCTTTGGCACTTTCACACAGGAGACCCAGGTTTACTACTATGGGTTATGCTTTTTGAATTTCAAAGAGTTTGGGAACCTTACGGCCGAGTTTAATCATACCATGAAAAGCTCAATATGGTAGAAGGTGGCAGTGTTGGATTTACTATGGTGGTTTCCAAGAACCCACTCGTCCGGTTCTCCAGTTTTTCTACTCGCTCTTTCAGTTCGCTCTTTCAGTTCGCTCTTTCGACTCGCTTTCAACTCGCCATTCTTTACTACTAATTTCCTATTCGGACTATGAATTATTGATACTATCTAGTGATTGACACCCATTTCAATGACATGCTACTCAGCAGGTATCTCACCATGAACCATACACAACATTCCAGCGCAAAAACAGGTTCTTCATTATAAGTCCTAGACTCATGGCATAGTTATGATGGTATGGTCGGTATGGATCACAGATTCCTATACTTACGAACCCATAGCCTCCGTCACCGTTTGCTGGACCACCAATGACCCGATTACTTCTTTGATTTTTTCTGGACCTGGGCAAAGTTAAAGGTGGAAGGTTCCTTGGGGATGGTTTCTCCAAAAGTCAAGAGTCCCACCCATGGCTGGACGTTCCACTGCAACTTCAAGGTGGCATTGCGGCCGCGGAAGGACTTCTCCACGTCCCACACCGAGTACTTGGACTTGGCATTTTTCAACTGGATCTTGGCATCCTCCTTGCTGGTGATGATCTTATCCCAGTAGGTCACGGAGCTGGAGGAGCCCGGCGACTTGCCGTCGTACTCGGCCGTCAAGTACACAAACACTTGCTTGGTGTTCCAGTTGAAAAGAGGCGTCAAGTCTGCAGACAAGTCAAAGGCCAACTTGGAGTTTTCCCGGGGGCTGCCTGCTTCGGCCCCAAACGAACGGGAGTTCTTCATCAGGGCCTGCGCCTTGATCAGGCCGATTTCCGTGGTGTCAATACTCCAGGCCCCGCCAAGGTAAAGCTGCATGAGTGATAAGATGGCCACGATAATACTCATGGCCGAAACGGCACTGATGGTGCTGTTGGCCACACCCTGGGCACGTGTGCAGAAGCTAAACATGAGTGCTGGGGAAGTTGACTCGTGTCGCTCTGATACAGAACACACCCGCACACCATGCACTCCATGCACCACCCATCCTCCCATCCACCCTCTAATTTCTCCACCCACAATATCCACACTAAACCATCCACACTATAAATTCTGAATCCCCCACTTTAGCCGTTCTTGTTATGGATACCGCCATGCCTCATTACCACTCCTATTACTATTGAAACCAGTCTGTTGTTCCTGTACTCAGTCGTATGGCCTTGCAGGATGCAATACTAAAGTATCCCCGGCACGCCAAAAAAAGAGAAAAACATAAATAACATAAAATAACATAAGAAATAACATAACATTACATACTAGTATAGTATAAAGTAAATAAAATAGTATAATAAAATAGTATAAAGTTTCTAACGTATTCTTGTGGCAGGCTGATAATCCAAGTCTATATGCACCACGGACGCGCGCTCACGGTATAGTGCACCAGCTCACCAACGCATCATTCTGGTGTCTGAGCACCGTACACTGAAACCCCAAAAAATTCTTATAAATTTCTTATAATTCTTATAAACTCTTATTTCTTCTAATTTTTATAATTCTTATAATTCTTATAATTCTGATGAACTCTTATTTCTTATAATTCTGATGAACTCTTTTTTCTTCTAACTCTGACTTTGAGCTTAACTATGTGGCACGTGATCGAGACTTCTTGTTCGAATGCAAGTCTGAGAATTCAGGCGTTTTTTGTTGTGGTTCAAAAAATAGATTTCGCTCAAATTAGTGTTTTAGATAGCTCCGAGTTCGGGGATTACAATGGTGAAGAGAGTTTTGGGAAAAGAGGAAAAGTTGATTTTTGCAAGGTGGTAGAAAGGCGCGGCACGTGACTTTGGGGGGCTCGAAACGGGCACTTGGTGGTCTGACAGTAAGCTTATTGATGGATTCCAAATTTCTCCTTTTTTTTTTGTTTTTTTTTGAAAATGTCTCTTTTAAATGCAGACCCCAATGAACATTTATCCTATAAACTTATAAATTTCTTTTCCTTTTTTTTTTTTTTTTCCGACCTTGAAAACCTTCTCTGCCTTGGACCAACAGAGGTGATGTTTTACGTGGAATTAGAAAAAAATAATGTGCGGAAAGTCTTATATGCAGGACAGGTTATTATTCTGGTGCGCCGCGAACTTGGGACTTTCGACATTCTACTAGTTTATAGTGACACCATTAATATCGTACGTTTTCCAGAATTACGTGAATAAAGGTATTGACTCATAGGACTTATTATTTGTGACCAATTCTTTTGTGACTGATTCTAAATAAAAAAAAAAAAATCTATAAATTGGTCTTGAGTTACCCTGAACTCGTACAACTATTCTATAATATTCACATGTAATTTGTTCAACTCATTATTATTGGTAGACGACTTTGAAACAAAAAATGAGTAATTCTCTTATAAGCTCTACAACCAGGCCGGAACCATTTTATGATC
>NLAM01001387.1:0-25704 GCA_002370325.1 Metschnikowia hawaiiensis | reverse complement strand
TTTTTTTTTTTTTTTTTTTGGTCAATTTTTTTTTTTTTTTTTGGTCAAACGGCAGGTTCTTCCCATTCTACAAAGTGCGCACGAAAAAGAATAGAAGTCAGAACACAACCTAAATATTGCAACACCTGGAAAAAATAGAAAAAACCCTTTTTTCAGAAAAACAATTGGAGGCGATATTTAAAATAGCTCAAAGATGGTGGAAAACTATTTGAAGGGCTTAAATGTCTTGGAACTGCACATCCCCACCGTGTCACGTGATGTCTCCAATGATTTCGCCCACGAATCGTCCTATCAATTTTCCCCTTGACTTTAGCCCAGAGCGTTCTGTGAAGTGTGCCAAAAGTGTCTTGGAACATTCCTCCGACGTCCTTGAATGTGCCTATAAATTGTCCTGTGTAAGATTTATACTACCAATTTAGGGACTGTCCGTAGTACCATTGACTATTGCAGTTTTTCTATGGAGTCCTACTATTTATTATTGACTATGCAGTCTGGAGTATGGAGTATGGAGTATGAAGTTTCCTTTACTTCAAAGTGGCTCCCCAGACGTTGGTGGATGGCTACACATACGAGAGTATATTCCAAGGTAGGCAACCAGAATTGAGAACATTGATACGAACGTATTTTCTTGAATCCTCCAAAAAAAAAGGCCTGGCCAAATCAATAATTTATTTAATGTCAGGAATAAACTTTTCATCAGTAACTTCCCTTGGGCGTTCTGGCGTTCTTGTATTACACACGGTATAGATGTACGCGTTTCGCACCCAAATCCACCGGTTTGTCACGGAGAACCGAGGGCATTAAGAACCGAGGTCATTGAGAAACGAGGTCATTGAGAACCGAGGATGAAGAACCGAAGATGAAGAACCGAGAATGAAGAACCGAGGGCCTACTGCATTTAGACACTTTTCGAGTCTGGAACGAAACATTCTTTCCTTTTTGGACATGGCCTTGAGGCTGTGAGTTCATTCTCTAAGTTTCCGTTCAAGAATGCAGGTGACTTTTCCTGGAACATCTGGAGCGCGCACTGTATTGCTGTCTCAAGTACAGTCTCATACTCTGGTACGGTATTTCATTGGTAATTAATAACTCCTTTAAGAAAGGGACGTTGTTCTAAATCGTAGTCATATCTATTCTGATTGTTTCTTGAACTAGTACTGGTTTGCCTATTCGTCTTTGGTAAGTCAACTGATGTCCTTCCAACATTCGCCTGTATATATTCCCTCTGCTAGGAACACGTACTCCTCGATTAGACGAGAAGTAGCTTTCTTTAGACGAGAAGTAGCTTTATTTGGACGACAGCCAATGTTAGACGAGAAAAAGACAATGTTGGACGAGAGTGTTGTCCAACCTTGTTTCTTCAACACGATGTCTATGTTGTTTCATCTGGACGTCCTGCATGTGCCTTCCATGCCCATACAGACGTGAACGACTCGCAAGGCGCGAACGTTCAACACGCACTGTATTTGCCAGGGCCGGGTCCCAGTGAACGCGCACCCAAGACATAATTTTAAACCATAATCTCAGGACCATAATTTTGGGGCAATTCTGGAGCAATTTTGGGGCAATAATTTTGGGGATTTTCTGGACAATAATTCTGGACAATAATTCAATCTAAATTGATGTTTTTTTATTAATTGATTCCCGATTTGTAGAATTGTAGAATTTAGTTGGGGCCTGGATCCTCTATTAAATGTGTCCATTGCATTACTTCTAGACGTACCAGTTGCGTGACCAGCGGACTGAGTGTTTAGATCACGAACCATGCAAATGCAAGTACCAATTGAGAACTCTCTACCAGATTTAGATTGTTCATGATATTCCATCAGTCAGTACTAGTATTAAAATTATAAGGCACTGTGGACGACTACTCTGACTGTACATGTACTACCCCAAAGCCTGCTGGAACACGCCTTCTGGAACACACCTGCATATAGTGCCCATTTGGAGGTATTTCCACGCTTCTCTAAATCATTTTCTGATTCATTTTCTGATCATTGCCTACAACATACTAAGGACGTCTGTACTATGACTTGTTATGGATTGATGATCATTGATGACTGACTAGAGAATTTTGGGTCCAGGATTTAGCCATTCCTGATTAGATAGAACCTCATTTTGGATCGGATCCACGTCTTGAACCCTTCTCTCTTCCCATTAATCCCTCGGTCTTCTCCGATTCTCTTGCGTATGGTGGGGACTCCATGCCCTAGATATAGGACTCCATTCCCTATACACTCTTCAAGTACTCCTGGTGGAGCTTCTCCTGCGCCTGGTACTGCTTCATCAACTTCTTCTTCATGCTCTTGGTGACCTCCTCGCCCGAGGCCGTTTTGGTGGGAATGCCCTGCTCGTCCCACTCCGCATAAAGACTCTTGTCCTGGAACAAATCCTGCGGCTTGATCTTCATCTTGGCCTGACGCTCCTGTTCCTTCCTGGCGTTTTCCTCCGCCTGCTTCTGCTTCTTCTGCGCTTTTTCCTGTGCCTGCTGCTCCTTCTGTTCCTGCTGTGCAATCAACTCCTGTCTTTCCTGCTCATTCAAGAACTTGACCAAAGCCCCACCATTGGGCCGGTCGTCCAAGGAGATTCCAAGGTTAAACAACTCTGACCTCAACGAGTCAGACGCCTGTAAGAACTCAGCAGAATCGGCTTTTTTGATGGCCAAGTCCCGGATCAAGTCTCGGAACTTCGATAAGCTCTTGACATACGGCATGGCCACTTCCTCCGTAGACCCACTTCCGTCCTGTTTCTTGGCATCCACCCATCCCAAGCGGTCCTCCCGAGTCTCGAACCCTAAAATGTTCAAGATCTTGACGATCCAGTGGGTGATGGCAATCAAAGGCTCGATTCTCAACTCATTTTGTCCACTCACTGTACTCTGCAAGTAAGTGTTTGTCTTGGACACCAAGTCACTGATGGCCCGTAAGGCTCCCGGCGACGAGAGATTATCACAGAATGCCAAATGGACCTCATCTTGGGCCGAGGACAAGTCCTTAAGGAGTTGGGTCTCTGCGTCTCCCAATTTCTTGGACACCTGCACATCACTGGAGCTCTGTTCATTCTGGTCACTGTTCAACGCCCGCACGGTGGTGAAAAACTTGGACAACGAGGATTCGTAGGCCTTGACCTCATGGACCAACGAGTCCTTGAAATCAAGCGGCTTCTCCCAATTGCCAAATGCAAACACCAACCGGAGCTGGCGGGGTGTATAGGTCTGCAAGGCTTCGTCGATGGTGATGAAGTTCTTCAAACTCTTGGACATCTTCTGGCCCTGGATGTGCAAGTGGCCATTGTGCAAGAAGTAGTTGATCCACTGCTTATTTTGGAAATAAGCCTCGGACTGAGCCAACTCATTATCATGGTGCGGGAAACACAAGTCGACACCTCCCGAGTGGATATCGATATTGTCCCCCAACACATCACTGGCCATGACCGAACACTCGATATGCCACCCAGGTCTTCCCTTACCCCAAGGCGAGTCCCAAGAAGGTTCACCCGGCTTGGAGGTTTTCCACAAGGCAAAATCCGCAGAGTTTTTCTTGCCGTTACTGGAAGACAACGAGCCTTCACCCTCGCTAATGAGATCCAACGAGCCCTTATTCCAAGGCTGCAACTTGGCATAGTCATGGTCCGGGTGAGCCTCAAACGCCACGGTGTCAAAGTAAACACTTCCATCTGCCGAAGCATAGGCAAAGCCGTTTTTGATGATTTGCACGACAAACTCCACGATTTCAGGCACATACTCCAGCACTCGCGTGGTGACGGTGGGCGCAAGCACATTCAACCTGGCCATATCGGAGTTGAAGCTTTTCTCCCAGAATGCAGGCAAGGCCTTGAAGACTTCGGGATCGGTCACGGTGGCTCCGTACTGTTTATCCAAAGACGGAACCACCACCTCTTCCACTTGAGATAAGAAGTCCTGGACATTTTGGTGGTTTTTGGAGAAAATGGCCGAATGGGCCGTCCGTGCCGCCTTGATGTGCATGGGCATCTTTGGGTTTTCCAGGGCCAAGGCCTGGGGGTCTAGCGAGTCCAAAAACGGGGGCAAGTCCGAGGCCAAAACGCCCTGGAATTCCACCAAATTCTTGCCCACGTAGTCGCCAAGGTACTCCGTGGCCTGGGCCACCAAATCCGCCAGCACCGTGTCGTAGGCCAGCACAAAGCGTTGTTTGAACAAGTACTGCTGGCGAGCAGCCACAATGATCTTGTCGTCGATATCGGTGACGTTCTGCACAAAGCAGATGTTGTAGCCAAAGTAATCCTGCAAAATTCTCCGGCTCAAATCGGAACAAACGTAGTTCCGGGCATGGCCCATGTGGGCATGGTTATACACCGTGGGGCCGCACGCATACCATGAGATGGCATTCTTGCGCAAGGGGATAAACTCGTCTTTTTGCCGCGTAAGCGAATTGTAGAGTTTGACCACGGACCCCACACTCCCGCTGGGCTGGTGCCACGCCGGCTGCACGATTTTCTTGCTGTTGTTCATGGCTACTCGAAAACCTTTCATACGCTGACTTGGCTTGTTTCGCGCGACCAAGGTGCGTGACTCAGCCCATCACTAGAGACTATACTATACACTACTATACACACTAAATATCACCACTAAACTACACCACTAAATTATATACTAAATTATATAGTATATTATAAACTACACTACTATACACTACTATACACTGAATTGTACACTAAACTACACCACTAAATTATATAGTATATTATAAAATACATTAAATTGTACACTACTATACACACTGAATATCACCACTAAACTACACCACTAAACTACACATTATATTATATACTATATTATATACTCTACTCTACTATAATCTGCACTACACTAAATTGTACACTAAATTATACACCACTATATTTACACTATATTAAGACTATATTATAAACTACACTAATTTATACACTGAATTGTACACTATATACATACTATATTTACACACTATATTGTATACTCTACTATACTATAATATGCTGGTACTATACATACTATACTATACTAAAGCTGCCATGAAAAGTGATTCTTATTGAGATGAGCCACTTTGGCCGGCAACCGAGTATAGACTGTAATTAGTGTATTAGTATAGTAATTAGTTAGTAATAGTTAGTAATAGTTAGTAATAGTTAGTAATAGTATAGTATTCGTATAGTAATTAGTAGAGTATTAGAATAGTACTAGTTAGTATTAGTATAGTAATTAGTAGAGTAATTAGTAGAGTATTAGTTAGTATCAGTATAGTATTCTTATAGTATTCTTATAATATCAGTAGTTAGTAATTAGTATAGTATCAGTAGTTAGTAATTAGTATAGTATTAGTTAGTAATTAGAATAGTAATTAGAATAGTAATTAGTTAGTAATTAGTTAGTAATTAGTAGAGTATTAGTATAGTACTAGTATAACATTAGTTAGTACTAGTATAGTATTCGTATAGTATTAGTTAGTAATAGTATCGTATACAGTCTTGGATTGTGGGATAGTGTAGTAGTATTGAAATTACCGTCGTGGATATTAATTAGACAAGATTAGAGAATGTCTTATTTTCGAAGTGATGATGCCTGTAAAGTTGACGAAAAAATGGAATTTGCGCAGGCAGTCGCAATCAACCTTCCTTTCCGACACTAACTTCACTACATACTATAATATGCACTACATACTATACTATACACTACATACTATACTATACATACTATACACTATTGGATTAAAATTTTTACACTATAAAATATATTGGGGCTATACACTTGGGGCTTTATACTGCTGTATCCGAGGGTGCGGTCGGAATTCGTGGCGTGGGTGGTATAACTCAGCACTCACGCTATGGAATTACATTTTAAAATATCCACTGCAATGTCCGGAATTCCAGCATTCCACAGAACTAATTTTTAATTTCAACCTGGTAAAAAAAGGGGGTTTGCGTTGGGCCTTTTTCTGCTGACCTTGTCTGGTGTACGGGTGTGCCTTGTGCGCGGAGCAGTTCCGGGGGTTGCAGCCATTTCCAACCCATTTCCACGGGCCCCAATCCCATATCCAAAATGGTCGGCCATACTGAACTCCCATACTCTACTTAATCTACTTACTTTCTTTACTTTACTTACTGTAGCGAGGTCTGGTGATGTAGTGTATAGTGGTACCTGCATATAAGCACCATGGGTGGGTTATTCCAAAAGAAGGACCCGTCCATTGGTTTCAAGGTATAGTATTAGCTCAGTCAGCAGAGAAAATAGTGTTCCTGTATGATTTTGAAAAAAAAAAAAAAAAAAAAAAAAAAAAAGACGAACCGAGAGTTTCACTGTTCCAGAATTATGACATTATATGCAGACCAATCACAGAAATACAGCGAACCATCGTGACTGCTAAAGTTTCCTAATTAATTCTTTTTTAGGATTCTTCCAAACAGTTTCAAATTTACCCTAAAAAATATCGTTTTTGTTGGGTTACGGTGAGTAGAAGCTGGATTGATTAACCAGAAAGGTAGAGAATAGAGAGTAGACAGAGTGGAATAGAGAATGGAATAGAATTGGAGGTAGAAAATAAAGGTAGGAATATAAGATAAAATATACAATAGAGAATGGAATTCAGAATAAAATAGAGAGTAAAATAGACTGTAGAATATATAGTAGAAGATAGAGAAGATAGAGTAGAGGATAGAATAGAAGAAAGAGAAGAAAGAGAATATGAAAATATAAAAGAGAATTGGAGGTATAAAATAGAATATAGATTACAGAATATAGAATTTGGAATTTGGAATAGAACATTAAATAGAGGTAGGAATAGAATGAATAGAATAGAAGATAGAGTAGAATATAGTGAATATGAGAATATAGAATAAAATAGAATATAGAGAATATAGAATAGAATTTACAATAGGATATAGAAGAGAAGAAAATGAATAGAATAGAATATAGAGAATATAGAATAGAGGGAGGAATGAATATAGAAGGGAATGAATGGAGCGTAGAATAGAATGAGAGGTACAGAATAGAATTAGAGGTATAAAATAGAACATAAAACAGAGAAAAGTAGAGGTAGCAATAGAATAAATACATAGTAGAATAGGATACAGAGTAGAATAGAATGCAGAATAGAATTAGAGATACAGAATAGAATTAGAGGTATACAATAGAATACAGAATAGAATATAGAATATAGAATATAGAGGTATAAAATAGTGGTAGGAATGGAATTTATATTACATAAAATATAAAACAAAATACAGAATGGAATTCAGAATGGAATATAGAGTAGAAATTGAGGTAGAATAGAAGATAGAGGTTTGAATGAAGTCACTTGGTGCGTGAGAATGGCTGCTGGTCTGTGTGTATATGCAGGACCCAAGTAATGATCAAGTAATGAGCACAATTTGAGTTCATGAGTTGATCAGAGAATAAATCAATGATCAGTGAATCAATAACTCAATGAATCAATGAATCAAAAGTCAATGATTCTGTTTTTTTTTTTACATTCTTCATGCTCCAATCACCGACAAACCAAGTCCACCCTAAGATAGACCCAGATTACCGAGCATTGAGTATACAAGTTATGAGACTGTATAAAGGTGATGTAACAGACTGTTAAGAAACCCAAGAGATTGAGATTGAGAATAGAGATTGTCATTGGGAAAATTAGAGAACATAGAGATTAGAGATTAGAGACTGTAGAGATTAGAGACTGTAGAGATTAGAGACTGTAGAGATTCCTTTTTGATTTAATTTAATTCATTTTGATTCATTTTGATTCATTTTGATTTCTTTCAATTCGATTTGATTTCTATCGATTTTCATCGAATTAAATTAATTCTGTTGTTAGTTGAGTTCAAAAATCCATCAGTAAAAAAGTGGTCGCATGGCGCATGGTCCCTTTAAGAAACTAGGCGTGTTTCAGGGCCAAGCTCTAGAACGCAAATTAAATCATCATTTTGGTTGGAAACACATACTGTTAAAGGTACTCAAGAGAAGTACTTAAGAGAAGTACTTTGGAGAAGTACTTAGGGGGTCCTGCAGATGACACCAAAAGAGTGGCGTGGAAAAAGACGGTAGTGGAAATGGAGGAGGAGTTGGAGAATTGGTGGTGGGGAATGGAGGGAATGCGCGCTTCATGGGTGGTGCACGTGACTTTCGGCTCCAACCCCGGTCTTCTCCATTACTTCTCCAGCAGCAATATCCACAGCAAAACCGCCACCAAGCGTTTTTTCAAATGGGTAACTTATGGAAGTGGTTTCCAAGACCTTGTTCTATATACAGGATCTTTTGGTATCCAAAAATTATTTGTATTTACCGAAAAGCATGGACGCTTTCTGGAGCTAGAGGGCCCAATAAGCTTAGGGCTGGAGCCCTGACGAGGCTACGGGCGCGACACCCGTACCTCCCGCCGCGTTGTACGCAGAGCGAGCGCTTGTCTTATGTGCACGCCGTCCCCCCGGCGACAGTCGCACTAACTAAAAAAAAAATTTTCCAGACTCACAAGATCCTTCTTCTCAACTATACAGCACTATGTCTACCACCGTCAAAGCTGCCAACTGGAGATACGTTGAAATTGGCCGTGTTGTCTTGATCGACAACTCCAAATTGGCTTCCATTGTTGATATCATCGACCAAAAGAGAGTATGTCCCATCCATTAAGAAGCAACCATGAACCAAGAGAAGATTGCAAGACAGAGGGCGGCAAAAGAGAGGGGCCTAAGGAGATGGAAGAAGGAACCAGGATTATGGAAATCGTGATTGTGAAGATTTCAAAAGTCTTGGAACACTATCGCTGATTTAATTATTGGTGTCTCGATGGCGAACGGATGTTACTGGATCTGGAAGTATCTGTTCTATGAACCGACCATCCCCAGTACCCAGAACCTCAATATCCATCTTTTCATTCTTTTCCATTGATTCCTTTCCATTCATCCTTCATTCTTCTATTCCCTTTTGATTCTCCCTGTCTTACTTCCCTCCTCCTTCTGTCTATTATCTTTTTTCTCCTTCTGTCTATTGTCTTTTCCTCTTTCTGTTATATCTTTAACCCTTACTAACATCCAGGTCTTGATTGATGGTCCTAACGTCGAGAGACAAGCCATTGCTTTGGCCAAGGTCGTGTTGACCCAAATCGTGATTCCAGGAATGGAGAGAGATGTCAGCACCGAAGTCGTTTCTAAGAAGTGGGCTTCCGAAGACGTCGAGGCCAAGTGGGCTGCTTCCTCTTGGGCCAAGAAGTTGGCTGTCAGACAAAAGAGAGCTTCTTTGTCTGACTTTGAGAGATTCCAGGTTATGGTCTTGAGAAAGCAAAGAAGAGATGCTATCAAGAAACTCTCTGCTAAGTAAGCTTAGCGTCCCCTACATAAGACTAATATACTGCGTCATACGAACCACCAGTAAACCCATTACTATAAAGACTGATCTACTATTGACCACTTAATGACTGTTATAGAGTGGTCGTGCGATACTCATAAACTCTGTTATGAAGTGGTCGTGCGATACTCATAAACCCAGTCTTTAAATACTCGTTTTTCTAAAAATTGGTCTATTTACACTATTTACAATCACTTTTTCTTCTTTTCAGCCTCCGCAATCAACTGTTTCTGCAACTGAGGCGACGTCTGCGAGTACTTCAAGAACTCCAAGGAAAACTCGCCCTTTCCCTGCGTAGAAGCACGTAACGACGTGGCAAAGCCAAACATGGAGTTCAACGAACACTCGGCCGTCACCGTAAACTCATCCTGGCCATTGATGGTCTCCATGATCATGCCTCCCAACTTGTTGATCAACCCAACCACTGGGCCTTGGAACTCGTTGGGAGCACTGATCTCCACGCTCATGATGGGCTCCAAAATCACCGGGTTGGCCTTTAAGAACGCTTGTTTGAAAGCACCATGCGTAGCAAGACGGAACGAAAGCTCGGAAGAGTCCACCATGTGCAGTGCTCCGTCGTTGATGTGCATATGGGTGCCCAACACACGATGTCCAATCAAGGGGCCCTTTTCCAAGCAGTCTTCGAACCCTTTTTGACACGCAAACAAGAACTTCTCCGAGATCTTGCCTCCCACAATGTGCTGGGAAAACTTGTTTTCGCCGTCGATGGGCTTGAACTCTCCAATCACACGGCCAAACTGCCCGGCTCCTCCCGATTGCTTCTTGTGGGTGTAGTCGAACTCCGTGGGCATGGTGATGGCTTCCCTGTAGGCCACCTGCGGCTTGCCGGTGGTACAGTCCACGCCGTACTCTCGCTTGATTCTCTCCACGTAGATCTCCAAGTGCAACTCGCCCATTCCGCTGATCACGGTTTCCTTGGACTCCGGGTCGAACCGTACCCGGAACGTGGGGTCCTCTTTCTGGAACCGGTTCATGGCCTTGGAAAAATTGCCGTTATCCTTTGCCTTGGGCTCGATCGATAACGAAATCACCGCGTCCGGCACGTACATCGAGCTCATGGTGATGCTCTTGGTGGAGTTCAGCCCAATAAACGTGTCGCCCGAAGCACAGTCGATTCCAAAAGTAGCACAGATCTCTCCGGCTCCAATCTCCTCCACATCCTCCATATCGCTGGAGTGCATCCGCACCAACCGGGCCACCTTGACCTTCTTCCCACTCTTCACGTGCGTCATGTAGGCTCCCTTCTTCAATTTTCCTTGGTACACCCGGATATACGTCAATTGGCCGTACTTGCCCTCCTCCAACTTGAAGGCCAAACCAACAAACGGGTCGTTGGAGGATGGAATCAACTTGACGGGTTTTTCCTCGTGGTTGACCAACTCAAGCCCAGTGTTCAAGATCTCGTTGGGCTGGGGGAGGTAGTCCACCACTGCGTCCAAGACACTCTGCACTCCAGTATTGGCAAGAGCAGAGCCCATCAACACCGGAGTGAATTTCCGTGCAATGGTGGCTCTTCTGATGGCACTTTTGATCTGCTCCACACTGGGCTCCTCTCCGTCCAAGTAAAGGTCGGCGATTTCCTCATCCACATCGGCCAAAGTCTCAATGAGCACCAGGCGTTTTTCCTCGACCAAGTCCGCCACTTCAGCAGGGATTTCAGGCGTGATCCGCAACTCCTCGCCCTGGGATCCTTCATTGTAGATGGCCACCCGGTCAATGACATTCACCACACCCTTCAAGTTCTCCTCTGCTCCAATGGGCACCTGGAGAGCCGCGGCCGGGGTCTTCAACTTCTGGTTGATCTGCTCAATGACACGGAACGGGTTGGAGCCCATGCGGTCCATTTTGTTGATGAACGTGACCCGGGGCACGTTGTACCGTCTCATTTGACGGTCCACCGTGACGGTTTGGGACTGCACACCACTCACGGCACACACCACCAACACGGCACCATCAAGAACACGGAGAGCACGCTCCACCTCGATGGTGAAGTCCACGTGACCGGGCGTATCGATCAAGTTGAAGTGGTAGTCCTGGTTGTCCTTTTTCCAGGAACAGTACGTGGCGGCGGATTGGATGGTGATTCCCTTTTCACGCTCCAAGTCCATGTGGTCCATCTTGGCGCCCACGGAGTCCCGGCCCCTGACCTCGTGGATGGCCTTGATCCGGCCGGTATAGTACAACACTCTCTCGGTAAAAGTTGTTTTGCCCGAGTCAATGTGGGCGGAGATTCCGATATTCCGCAACCGCTGGGCGCTGGCCATATCCTTTTCGCCCAAGGTCTTGTTGATCTCGTCAATGATCACTTTCTCCTCTTCGTACGACGTTGGCACGGTTGGAAGGTGGTTTGCATCAGTCAACAGGACGTGGCAGGTGGAAAACGGGCGGAATTTCGCCGGGAAAAGCACACGCCGCAGAGCGGCGACGCTAGTAAGCCGCAGAGGTGTTAAGACGCTGCGGAACATGCGGATGGGGGAAGTGAAGCGTTGGACAGTGTAGTTGGAAATGTAGAGGGGTGGTGAAGAGTAGAAAATTTTATGGCGCGCTCCTGCACATGCGCGCAGCAGGGTGCAAATCTCAGAAAGTGACAGTGAGTGATCTAGAAAGTTGACGCATTAAGGAAAGGTACACCGTTACATGGGACTGAGGGCCGAATTTTGCATATAAGTTGTTAAAATTGCAACCATTTCTTTTAATATTTTTGTAGTTTGAGATATAGATCTAGAGAGACCAGTACACCCTAAGATAAACAAATCGGAGTTTTTACAAAAAAAAAAAAAAAAATCGGAGTTTTTACACCGTCCAACGGTTTTCTCCGCCCAAATTCGTAGTTTAGTTTATAGTTACGAATAAACATATATATATATAGACCAGTACACCCAAAAAAAAAAAAAATCGGGGTTTTTACCCCGTCCAACGGTTTTCTCCGCCCAAATTCGTAGTTTAGTTTATAGTTACGAATAAACATATATATATATAGACCAGTACACCCACTTGACTTGAGCCAATACCAGTACTTGTTTGAACCGTTTGGTCAATTGCGCTGACCCATGGCCACCCGAGATTCCTAAACCAGAACCTAGATTCTAGATCCTAGACAAACTGGACAAAAGACAAAACTGGCAAAACTGGACAAACTGGAAAAACTGGAAAAAAGGCTACTGGATTGACTGTTAATTCTGAGAGATTTCCAAAACGTATGGTTGCACCATGCATAAATCATCATATACCGGTCCGTTTAGTTTATCGATATCAAAGAAATCCCAGCCACAGTCACCAAGCAACCGAAGAATCATCAGCAAAAACATTTCGAAAAAACTAGACCAAAAACCTAGACCAAAAAACTAGAACACCAAACCACTTGGATTCTAGAGAAACCCTGGGATTCGAAAAAAAAAAGAAAAGAAATATTCACCGGCATGATCTTTCAATGAAAGTATACTAACCTCCAGCCACCACCCCTCTCCGCCAACCCAAAGGCTAACCCCAAACATCCCCAAACATCCCCAAACATCCCCAAGGAAGGCCAGGAAGTTCCATTTCATTCTTCTTCCCACGTCTATGTCTATGTCTATGTCTATGTCTATGTCTATGTCTATATTCGGTCTTTTTCCATGTCTTTATTCTTTCTCCGTCTTTTTCCACGTCTTCATGCTTTTACTGTGTCTTTTTCTGTCTTTTCTTCTCTTTCTCTTTCTCTTTCTCTTTCTCTTTCTCTTTCTCTTTCTCTTTCCATGTCTTCGTTCTTTCTCTGTCTTTTCTTTTCCGTGCCTTTGCTACATCTTCTTCTGTCTTTTTCTGTCTTTTTCCGTTTTTGTCTTTTCTATATACTTTCTCTTTTCTCTTTTCTTTTCTATATATTTTTTCCCTCTCTACATCATCTGAGCCATGGGCAGGCGACGAAAATAAATTGCCTTTGGGGCACAGTCGGGGCCGTAATAGGGGGAGTTTTCCTTGATTTCACGGACCCGACGCCAAAGACCTCCGCACATCTGGACCTCAAGGTTCAAAACCTTAAGCTCGCTGTTTAACTCCAAAATGAAGGGTGTGAATTTTTCCCGTGGGAAAAACAGAAAATCGCCCTTCCGTTTGGCCAAAAAACGGGCCTCGCCGTCCACAACGTAGCTGAGTTCGCCATACTCCAAATTGAGCACGGGGAGTTCTGCATATTGCGAGTCGGCATCGCCAATCAAATCCAAGTCTCCACTGACCACGTGACGGAGCGGCTCCGACCGGCCGTCGATTTCAAAGTAGAGCGTTCCATGCTGCGCATATGCAGTCGCTGCCAAAAGTATCCAGCGTAGCATATCAGAAGTCAATAGAAAATTAAGAAGTCTGAATAAATTCTGGGTGAAGTAATCTTCAAAATGAGGGATTTCCGTCTTTATATACTCTTGGGTTAAGAGTGGTCATTTAAGGACTACACCTTGCATGGGGTTGTGTGCAGGATCGATAATCCACCGGGGTCTAGAATAAGCTTTTCATGAGGAATTTGCCCGAAAGAAATTGCAATAGTTGGGGTTTCCGTCTGAGCAGGATTATTTAGTATACAGACAATTTAGGGGCATTTCTGGACATTTCCTGCAGACAATTTCCAGGAGATTAGACAGTTTCGGGACACTTCTGGACACTTCCTCCTGTCAATTCCACAATACAGACATTTTCTAGTAGAGGTAAGTAGATTTTATTGAGACGAAAGATGACCCAATCGGTTTGGCTGGGGCAAAGCTAATGGTGCCGGTGTGATGGAGGATGCGCGTTATATGCAGGTTTACAGGTTAGAGTGACGTTACTTCGGCGGAATGACCTGGCATGAACCTTTACTTGGCCAATTAAGCTTTACTTTCCACAATAACGTAAAATTCCACCTCTAGTTACTTCCATATCGGCCATCACTATAGTTCTGGAGCCAAAAAACGCCCCAGAGCTCTGGATTTCGCCAGATTTTTCGGATTTTCCGTGCCTCTCTATACAATTCTTGACACCAATCATAATTACATTATTCATAGAATTCCAAACGAAGTGTGGGGCTTGGAGTGGGTCATTTATGGCCCGATTTCGAACCCTCACTGTATGCAGTCCGTCATTCGCGGCCATGCACTCACCAGATAACAATGTGGAACTTTAACATCTGGAAAAATGAGAGGGTGGGATAGTAAATATGTGGTGTACGGGTTTGCGGGAGTTTATTTCATTGGTTATAGATTGAATGGGTGTGGCGGCGTTGAACTATGGATTGAGAAGTTAGTGGGCGAAATCTGGTTCGCGCACGACCCGGAAATAACCTTTACGGTACGGTGAATATCCACTGGCCACCTTGTTCCCTGGAGAGTCATTTTCAAGACCTTTAGGACCAGAAGATACTAGTGTAATGTTTTATTTTAAAGGCTCTACGCGGGGCCAGTCCCAATTGGGAAGTCACATGCGCAGGGTCTTTCTCAATGCGGACGACTTCTTTCCTAATACGGATCTTGTTTCTGGATTCGGGCCTCGATTGTCTCCTTTGGGAAGTCGTCACTAACCCTCGTCCCAATCGGGAAAGTCGCTCTCACGTGCGTCGTGCGCCTCACTCGTCTCACAATGCAAAGTCTCTGCTCGTCATTATCTATACACACAATGCCGTATCCACGTATTCTCCAGCGCAGAAATAATGTCTATTATGATAATATACGATCACAATGCCCATAAATTTCTATGTATGAAAAAAAAAAAAAAAAAATTACCCGTTTTTTCGTGAAACAGATCGAATGGTTTCTATGAGAACGTCTGTGGCCTCTTTGTTCCTGATTTTCACTTTTTTTCTGTTTTTTCTTGGCTTTTCTAGTTTTCCTGGCTGTTTCTTGTCTTTTCCTGTTTTTTTCATAAATTTTTCTTTTGGATTGGAAAAAAGACGGCCTTTTTGGGAGTGTATACAGGACGGTCCGGTCAATATGAGGCTCCAGGGCGTGGCATGAGAGTTTAAGGCATCAAACATAAAGATTTCCATTTTTCACCACCCACAGGTAAGAAAGAGTATTTTTTGGTTTTTTAATTTAAGGTGTGGAGTCATCAGCCACCAGTTCCAAAAACTCGGCCAGGGCTCGTAACCAGGTCCAGAAACAACCTCAATTCTACGTGCAACGGCCCCCAAAAAATTTTGCTTTAAAAACTGGAATCCAATGAATGGAACTGGCTTACGATTTGAGAGGAGTTTGGAAAATAAAATTTCATTGGCTGGTTCTCTACGTGTGATAATGTCCGAGAACTGGAATCATGCGGGTTATTCTGGCCGCAGGATCTCTTGTTCCGGCCATTTTTTCCAGCCGAAAATTGTACATCTAGGGTTATTTTTGAAGCGGTTTCATCCCTGCTATTCAATTTCCGGTATAAGGCTTCATTAATAAAAGTATGGTGGCACATAGGTATTGTCACACCTGATTTTCGTGATTTTCTGGTGGTTTTTTAAGGTAATTCAATAGGACAAAATGGTATTGAGCTGGCAGAGCTCCGAAAAAGACAAATGGGATTGAAATTTTGGTTTAAAAAAAGGTTCCTGTTGTTGAAATACGGGGAAAATAAAAGTAGAGCAAAGAGAAGTTCATAAATACATAAAAAATGCATAAAAAATGTATAAAAAATGTATAAAAATGAATAAAGAAATAACAAAGTCAAGAATATACGAACGATGTTTATAAGAGAATTATACACCTAAATATAGGAGTGCACGTGACTGTCTACTACACCACTAACTATATACACTCCATACTATTTACTCCCCAAAAAAAGACATTCAAACAACCCAACGGCCAGAAAACACCAAATCCAATGAAATGACTAAAAAAAAGAATTTCTTTTTTTTTTGTCTTCTGTCTTCTGTCTTTTGTCTTCTGTCTTTTGTCTTTTGTCTTTTGTCTTTTGTCTTTTGTCTTTTGTCTTTTGTCTTTTGTCTTTTGTCTTTTGTCTTGTCTTTTCTTTCCCGAGACATAAAAGTGTCTAAATCTCTGTTTAAAACTGAAACAAACCCTTAATTGAAAGCAGCCAATAAAATTTGGCTATTTTATCTGGGTCTGTGTTTATATGCAGTACTGGAGCAGGAAAGCTTAATACAGTGGTTTTTACAAGTTTCCACAATGTATTGGAATATCATAGAGTGATGTTTAAATGAACCTATTAGATGTTAATACCAGAACTTGGTAGTACTCATACTAGTAGTGCATATAAGTATAGTGAGGCACGAAGCTATTATAGTCATGGTGGTGGGATATATAAATCAAAAGTACTGGATTTGAGACGGATTGAATCATTTGCTTGGATGCAGGAATGTAGGATATTCATGACTTACACCCGTACCTTGTATAGTAAATCAGACAATCTGTTTTATATTCATTGAAGGAAATAAAGAGTGTCAGAACCTCCACGGGAAACATCCATTAACTGACTTTTGTTCTTATACACCTTCAATAAGTTCGAAATGGATTTCGTGTCCCTATAAAAAAGCCCCGTATGAATTTTCAAATGTCCAAATCAAATAATCAAATTCGTGGGGGAACTGCTCCTTTTATAATGCGCGGCCGCGTTCAGTGACACAAACGCACCGGGTTCAGGGGCTTGCAGATGGCTGCGAAAACGCACATCCAGTAATATATAAAGGCCCCCCGCTGCGACTTGGTCGCAGGTTTTTTTAATCCACATCTCACACCCAAAAGAACTTTAAGCTCCTTCATCAATGCAGTTATTTCCGAGGCCGAGACCGCTGCAAAGTGAAGGCGTTGGTGCAAATTGGAGATGTTGGTGCAAAGTGAGACGTTGGTGCACTCCCCTGCCATAGAGGGCTTTTGTTTGCTGGGACTGCAGTGACCAGATCCGCCCCGACTTGGTGAATTCCCAGTGCACATTGGCCTTTATTCTCTTGACCAGATGTACATCTTGGACTTGTTTGATTTATGGGATTTGCTGGAGGTAATGGAGCCTTTCTAACATAGAGAAGGTGAACGACTATGTTTAATAACCATGAATTAAGTTGGGACTAGAAAAAGGGGAAAATTAAACCAGAGGAATTAATCTACCCATGCCTTTTGCGTGAAAATAACTTTGAATGACATCACCGGGTGATTTCTACAATTTTTGATTTGGTGGAGCACCGAGAAATGGATCAAACAAGGCTTTTCTTTTTCTTCCGTTACAGTGTCTGGTTATATGCAGCACCCGGTGAATATCTGAATAACGAACAAGGCCCCTTTTTTACGAGTCAAAAGTCAATGTCAAAAGTCAAAGTCAAAGTCAAAGTCAAAGTCAAAGTCAAAGTCAAAGTCAAATGTCAAAAAAGTCAACTCAGATGAATCACGTGAACTCCAAGCCCAATTTTTCATCTTGTGTTTTCTAAGTCTTTACCTCAGAAGCCGTCCGGTCTTGTCTACAAGCATTAGTCTTGATATTATATTCATAGTATGTCGAAATCTTCACAATCCCGGGGTATGCTATGACAGGCGCAGCCAGGCGTCCTGCCATCACACTAATAGTCGGTTGAAGTCATTTATCGGGCACTTGATCAGTTCCCTGGGTCTGTCTGTCTGTCAGCGAGTGGTCTGTCAGCGAGTCTATTTGATAGAGTCTTAATAGAGTCTTCTCTTGACCAAGGTGGTGGCGGTGGCCGTGGCGGTGGTGGCGATGGTGGTGGCAGCCGTGGAAGCAATGGGGCTGGCGTTGTCAACATCAGAAGTACTGGCCTTTCCAGAAGCAATCAAGCCACCGAGGAAAGTGGCGATTTCCGAGGTCAAGGCGCCGCCGTGCTGGGCGACCCAGTTAAGACCAGACTTCAAAATTCCGGAGGACTCGGCCCACTTGAAAATGGCCTCGCCTGCAACCAAGCCGTTCTTCAACACCTTGGTCAAGAACGCCACGGAGGCCTGGGGGTCGGCCAAGACCTTCTTGACCAAGCCTTGGACTATGCCCGTGTTCTTGATGGCCGTGACCACGGTGGTGATGGTGGAGGCAAGGTCTCTCTTGTCGATGTACTCGTCGAGGTTGATGGAGGCCAAGTCCAAAGCCTCTCTCTTGGCAGCAGCGGCGGTGTTGGAGGAGGCGGCGGCGGCCTGGTTGGACTTGTTGGCCAAGAAAGCCTTCAAGAGGTTCAAGCCCGAGCCGAAAAGCGTCTTGGCCACACTCCAGAGCGTGGCTCTCAAGTCGGCGTTGTTATAGATGGACTTGAAGAGGTTCTGGATCAAGCCGGAGTTCCACACGGCCTTGATCAACGCAGGGCCTTGGGTCACGGCGGTGGAAACGGCGCTTTTCACAAGCCCGGCAAGAACCGTCTTCAACTCGGAATCCTTGGTCAAGGCGTCCCACACTTCGCCAATGATACCCGAGTTGGTGAGCGAGGTGATCAACTCCGCAAGCAAGGAGTCTGCTCTTTTGGACAATTGCAAGAGCTGCTCGGCGTCGTCTTCGATGAGGTCTCTTTTCTGGTTCAACGAGCCCAACTCCTCGATGATGGAAAGGGCGTCGCTGACGTCGGACTTCTTGACCAAGAAGCTGGTGTCGGGTTGGTCGGCGTGCACGGAGGTGGGTGCGGCGGACACAACGGCGGAGGTGGCCAAGATGGCGAAGAGGGTGGGCGTGGCGAGCTTCATACCGAGAGAGATGGATGGATAGACGAGAGGATGGATTTGATGGACTTGAAACTATGGGGGACGAAGTGGCCGCTCTTTATATACTGGGTGGGATGTGCAGCTGCTGCAATGAGATGTCCGTTTTGGGGAATTCTCTGAGCGGCTTTTCCTGCAGGTAGGGTGAGTGCCTGCACCCGCGCGCGCGCCCGCGTGGGGAAACCCGCGAGATACCGCACCACACTTTAAAGATTCCCTAATCCGGTAATTCTGCTCGTGCCTCCATCTTCCCGCTTCTGGATAAGCCCCAAGGAATTCCTTCGATTTCTGCTTCTGGCGTTACTTCCGAACCCTTTCGGTCCTGCACCCAGCGCTTGTTTACTTTCCACGGTGACTCCTTTCCCTCCGACCGCTCCCTCGTATGCTGCCTCGACGTGAGTTACGGACATGCCTAGCGCGGCTCATGTGCGATCATACACCTCGCCGGGATTATCTGCAGTCCCCTTTTTTTTTTTTTCTATTTAAAAAAAGGTTTATATCTCCGATCCTCGGGTCACGTGCTTTCCTTGGCAAAAACGTTTCGTTTAAGTTTGCAATTTTGCACATTCCAACACTTGTCTCAGATTTGGTTACATTCTCATTTCCTTCTCTGGCATGGAAATGGTGGCTTGGAGGGCTCAAAACGGGGCTTCGGGCGTCTATGCAGGACGACGCGGGTCTCGGTACTTTAAACGACCTTGGCCTGTATATAGATCATCCCCTCACGCCGCGTGCGTGCGCTTTTCAAATTTCCCAGATGGGCCACGGGACTCGGGTTCAGGTTCGGGTTTATGTTTCGCCAAAGTACGAGGAAAAAAACGCATAGGGGTTTTTGGTTATATGTAGGAATATTCGAATAAATCAATTGGGTTACAAAATTTTCAAATTTTTTTAGGACCCCTGGGAGACGGAAAGATCAGGAGATTTGGATTGGGGATCTAGGATTGGTCCTAGAAGGAACGCGTGGAGCCGTACGAGCGCGCCGCGAAACATCACGTGAGAATGGGTCGCGTGACTTATAGCACGTGGTAAAGTGCGCGTGGTAAAGGTCACGTGCCCTTCTTAAAGGTCACGTGGTAGAGAGTCGCGCGCGAGGGAGAAAAGACGTGCAGTGCACAAAAAATGAATGGCGTCGGAAGGACACTAAAAGTCGTGCGGTGGCCAAAGCGCCATGAAAAAAATTAACCATGTCTCAGACGCACAGGGGCCTAAAAATATGTCTTGAGCGCCTCAAGAAAAGAGGGGGGAATTTGCAAGCATGTGAAGCATACGAAACGAGACGAAGTCTGTTCTCGGCCAAAAGTTTGGATCCTGCAGATTGGCCAATTATCCATCCTGCAGATTGGCCTGGTCAAGGAATCTAATGGTGTACTGGATGATATCCCTGGTCACGTGGGCGGGATGATGCACCGGGATGCCCTGAGTCGCGCGTGGCGCTCTTCGTCCGCAGCCCTTTAGTAATGGCGTCAGATTAAGACGAGAATTACGTTCCGTAAAAAACCTGCAGCCAGAGTGCGCGCATTTGGCCGCATGGTGAGAAGGTTTTCCCTCTTTAGTCGCCCATCAACCGCACCCTTGTCAATGGACAGGAATAATGGACAGAGATAATGGACAGAAAACTGGACATGGTTATTGAAACGGGCAGAGTGGCGCAATATCTGCGTAAGCCAAAATAATATAAATCCCTCCCCCGCCCATAATGCAGTCACAGCAGCCACAATAATAATTATTAATTTACCAAGTGTATAATGGACCCATCCAGCGCATGGCAACAATCGCAAGGTCATGTATAAGGGGCAGTGCGTTAGGCTTTCTTAGACGTGCAGGCCTGACTAATATAGCTCTTTTACCCCCGGTGCATCCACACAATCCAAAATACACCCACTAGAGAAGCTTTGCATGCAGGCCCAGAGATGTATGGCTCATGAGAACAATGCAACAAATGCAACAGCAGGAGTCCGCCAAAAAAAAAGGCCAGACAATGTAGATCGGACATTAGCACCGAAAAAGGCAATTTACGGAAAGGCGATTTCGGGGAGGGCGAAAAGAGTCGAGGTGGGGTGAGTGGGCTGGGGTGGGTGTGGGTTCCCATGCAGCGCATCGGTTTCTTGGAGGGGGGCTTAGTCCCTCATGGTTTTGTTTTTCTCGTGAGCCTGCTGGACCTGTACACTGGGCCCTGGCGAAGCTAGAGTGGTAGGCTTCTGGACGAGGCACGGGCGGCAAACCTGTACGCGAGGGGCTCGGAACGAAGGGCAGAGTGTGTACAAGCGGCGGGCTTGCTTTTTCGCCATGCACGGCGGCCCTTTTCACGGGAATCGGCGGTTTTGGTTGGTGGGTTTTTTCGCATGCGAGGTGTTTCGCGGCGGTGTGCGGGTGCCAGCTGCAGCGTGCATTGTTAGGCGAGGCAGTACGCTTCCATTGCAGTTTACCCTGTCCCTCCCTTCGTATTAAAGCACCCAAATCCCCGGCGTTTCCGGCAGCCATCTTTTAATTTCCTCCTCATTCCCTTTCACATTCCCCTTTATATTCTCCCTCAGATTCTCCTTGGTTCATTCTCCCACATATTCCCCCACATATTCTCCCACATTCCCGCATCGCATCATGTTGTACGCCTTGACCACCGCCGGATCGGCCTTTAAGCCCTCCATCAATAAGCCCACCATCACGTGGAGACTTAAGAAGTTCAAGCAGCTCAACGACGAGTCTCGCCACAACTCCGTGGCCTCGAGTCTAAACTCCTCCAACTCGCTTGCTTCCAGGGACTACTAATTCAATTCTTCTAATACATGTTTTTCGTGATTCCCAACTGTAGTTCCCAAGGTTCTTTCTAAAGGTTCTTTCTAAAGGTTTGACTGGCCAATTGACCTTTACCAGGCCCACCATAACTCTGCTGAAACGGCTGAAACGGCTGAACTGCTGAGATCTGGAAATGGCTTTTTTGAACGTAACTCTTGGAAGCTCCATTTTCCCCACATCTTCGTACTTTTCACTTAAGCCTCGGTCTACTGTCAATCGGGTCCTGAGTATTGTATTAAGCTGTGTAGGGTATTTATCCTGTAGTGTCTAGTCTGTCCAGTGTCTGTCCAGTGTTTGTCCAGTGTCTGTCCAATGTTTGTCCAGTTTCTGTCTAGTTTCTGTCCAGTTTCTGTCCACTGTCTGTCCACTGTCTGTCCACTGTCTGTCCAGTGTCTAGTGTCTGGAGCTGGACGGGGTGGAACACGTGGGTCTTGCCGGACAATAGCCAGCCATACTTGACCCCGAGCCACTTTAGCCGGCTGCGGGAGTCTATTTGCACGGACATTTCCGCTTTGTCCATTGGAAAATACACTACTGAGCCCAGAACTCAAGCTACAAGTTTCTGTCTCCATTAAATGGCTCCGGAATGAATATTACCAATTTTGGCACCTTAAAAGATCCCATATAGAATCCCTGGGCCTTGTGCATTGGCCCCAGGACTGCATGGTGCGCTTCTCTTAAACCCTGACTCCTCTAAACCCATAATTTTTTTTCTAAACCCCTAATTTTTTTCTAAACCCCTAATTTTTCTCTAAACTCCAAATTTCTTTTTCTTGGGCCATTGTCCCTATCCCAAGCTCGAGTCCCATGCTGGGCCGTGGTGTAGTTTGATGGGGGCCGCGCTCATAACCATGGCCCAGGTTCCCCCCAATCTGTAGCCCCAACCAGAATTTAAAAAACAAAATTAACTAGCACTAATATACAGGCCATTGAAGGACTTTACAGTCCAAAATTCCATAACCATAAGGGGGTTCAAGGGAGTGCATGTGGGCATGTAATATTGGGTTTGGAGTGCATATAGTACAGCTGGCCCATTCTTATACGTACAGGATTTAAATCCCAAGGGTTTTACTCAATCAGTCAAGGTCAAGTCAACGTACAGTCCAAACCCCACTGTTTCTAAAAAAAAAAAAAATCTTCAGTTGATTTGTTTTCTTTTCCACCAAATACATTAGGTCATTCAGATAACTTAATATTTACATACATATCATTTTTTGATATTAATATACCTACTATACATATAGATTTCTTCTATTATTACTATAACTATCATTTTATATACTAACGTATTATTCATCATATACCATTGATATTCATTAAATAACATATTCTTATCTCTACAGATATATCCTGTGTATACATTTCTATTATCTACATACTTCCATATACATTATTTCATATAATAATCATAGAACTATACCATGATCTGATATATATGACATCTGTCACGTCCGTTCAGCGACCTAAAGTGTACACTAGAGAATAAAGTGTACACTAGCATGAGAAGATTTCAATGCTCCGTGTTTCAATGGGTATGCACTGTGGCTGAGGATCGTACAGTGGTGTAAATCAATGCTCTGTTGTTTAGTGAGTGGTGTAAACCAAAGCTCTGTTGTTTAGTGAGTGGTGTAAATCAAAGCTCTGTTGTTTAGTGAGTGGGGCACGAAGAACGGCTTATCTACGCTGCGGACATGTGAGAAGGTGGTAATAGTGCGCTCGTCAGAAATGAGTCAAGTCAGGTCCCAAGTCACGGACAATGTACATGTGTGGTAAAGGGTAGATCTTGGATCACAGATCCCCTCTACAAGAACTTCTGAAAGTCTTGTCACCATGGAAAGGTCAACCAGCGTTTCACGCCATGTGAAATATGTGGCGCTGTTCCATATACAGCTGCATAATGATTGATCCCCACTAACTCTCTTAGGGGAGGTCTTGGCTTGTCTTATATTCAGTGGTTCTCCAGTGGTTCGCCATTATCTATGGTTACCTCAATAAATATCGACTCATTCCTAATCTCAATGTAAAATTTAGAATGTAATTGAGCATTCTCATCTAGAGAAGAGGGAAGTCATACCCTGAAACAACTTTGGAAGGAGTTCGTTAACCTAACCATATAAAGCTTAGCTCCGGAATATACTTCCGTTTTCACATATGCTCTTTTCCCGGTGGGGTTAGCCCCCTTTTTTATCAAAATATTTAAACCTCGGAATCAGTTAATAATTAAGATAAGGAGTCACACTTATTGCGATAAGGTAGTAGGTCGACAAGGAACCAACCTAGACTATCAAATGTATGTCCCAAATCTTAATTAAGTGAACAAAATCTATCCTATTTAAACGTATAATATACGGGGCATTAGCCATCCTAGTTTTTATACTAGTGATTAACATGACTGGTATACTAGACGTACGTATACTTTCAACAAACGACCCAAAGGCGCACTCTCTCATTATATGTTCAACGGAGTTAAATGCTAATTCGATAGTACTGGAATAGTAAAACTAAAGACCCCGTACCTATTAAATATAGGATCAAAGCCCTCGTTACCGACCCCTTTTTTATTTGAATCCTCTTTCAATACGCACCTCGTGCTAGGTTACTGGAAGTAGTTGTTGGTTCTACTTTACTAGAGGGAATCTGTTCTTCTCTGACAAGAGGCGAGGAGTTGCCTCTTATATAGTTCAGCCCGTAGGCACAAAAGCACAAAAAGCACAAAAGTCCAAGTGTGTCGTCCTGATATCCTTCTGTAAGTATGTCAAAGTGTCCTCATCTGGACAGAGATGTCTATTCTCTCTAATATGCTCTAATTCTCTACTATTCTCTTTTCTCATACAGAGTACGGATGAATGGCTCCAAGAGGGATTCTTGTGTCTAGAACTTAATACGATCACCGCATGGATTATAAATACACCAAGCAGAAAGATGCCAGTACTAGGGTCCAACCAATCATGGAGATGGACTTGTCTAAGGCTGAGTTATACCGACTACCACCACTACGACTATCACTGGTTCTCGAGGTCTTCTACTACTACGTCTACTCCCTGTACTGGACCCTGGAGTAATAGAGTAATCCTCATCTGGACAATTTACATGTGCACTCCATGCCCATGCTATACGTACAGGAGTCGCAAGGCGCTCACGTTTAAAAAGACCACTCCTCTCCTGCAGCACCTCGCCGAGAAGATCTCATTTACCACCATCTATTGCTATACTCCAGCCTGACTTGAAGAAAATACATGTCTCTCAAAAACTTATAAAAGACTATTGATAAATCATTATCTAAAGTTCTTGGGTTGGATTATTGGATGGAGAAGGTAGGATTCAAATGAATCAGTACAGAACAACAATTAAAGGGGAATAAATATAGTTCATATCAAGAACCAAAAGTGAATCAATGCAAGGAATAAAAAGGAACCGATCGTGGCATTCTTTATTGATGAATTAAAGCGATGATTTATTCAACTATTTATCTTCAGTTGGAAAGTTGGAAGGAGGGCAGTAAAAAAAGTGGGATGTAAAAATAATGCGAGGGGCGAGGCTCTTTTTATATTGAACAATGCGCGATTTAAATGGCGATTTAAATGGTTGCAATTTAACAAGGCGAGTGCGCGAAAACATACGTTAGAAATGGAGACATGATTAAGGATTTACAAATATACAGAGTTGTGTTTATATTATTTGGCTATGAAATACATGCAGTCATAGATTTCTTATGGGAAGTAGAGCTAGGTTTTACAGAGTCTCTTTAAGGCTAAGGATTAAATGCTGTGGAAGACCTTATGAGTCCAAGTTTATGCCAAAATGCCCGAGAATTCAAAATCTCCCTACTGGCACCCACTTTAATTTATTCAGATACTCATGGTGTATATGGTAGGGTATCCATTGGGTGTAGATGGTTATGAGCCCATGGTA
>NLAM01001385.1:0-39099 GCA_002370325.1 Metschnikowia hawaiiensis | reverse complement strand
GATGGTGACAATCAAGGCTATCAAGATAAAGGCATATGCAGCCTTGGAGCCGTTTGTGTAGGTGGAATGACCAATTCTAAATAAAACGGTAATTTTATATTAAAGGTGCTACTTTAGCAGTGACTCTCGCTACCACTCCACAAGCAGACCAGTGAAATTGATGTAGTGTTATTGAAACCAAGACTTGAATCGTTGAATCGTTGAACTAGAGGAGGATGAGAATTCTGTTTGACTGGCTTTTGAAAAAAACCCAGTTCTGAAAAAAACTGACGGTCCATGACTGCTAAACTGGAGCATTGACGAGGTCCCACAAGAAGCCAGGTTCAATCTCTTCTGAGACAAACAGACAACTTGGAAAACTGCAAAGACCAAGACCCATCTCATAGAATCTTATAATAGACAATCAACTTCTCATAAACAATGAACTTCTCATAGTCAATAGACAATCCATAGACTTTCTCATAATTCAGAGACAATCAATAAAAAGTCTCATAGTCTATAGACAATCAATGGACAGTCCATAATCAATAGACAGTCTCATAATCATTAGACAATCAATGGACAGCTTCATAATCAATAGACAATCAATGGACAGCTTCATAATCAATCAACTTCTCATAGTCTATAGACATCAATAGACAGTCCATAATCATTAGACAATCAAAAGACTTCTGATAATCCATAGACTTTCTCATAATCCATAGACTCAATCAAGAGACAGTCTCATAGTCTATAGACAATCCATAGACAGTCTCATAATCAATAGACAATCCATAGACTTCTGATAATCAATAGACATCAATAAGAAGTCTCATAATTCAGAGACAATCAATGGACACTCTCGTAATCAATAGACTGTCTCATAATCAATAAACAATCAATAGATTGACTCATGATCATTAGACTTCTCATAGTCAATAGACTTTCTCATAATCAAAAGACAGTCTCATAGTCAATGGATAGTCTTATAATCAATAGATTGTCTTATAATCAATAGATTGTCTCGTAATCAATAGACAATCAAGAGACTTTCTCATAGTCTATAGACAATCAACTTCTCATAAACAATCAACTTCTCATAATCAATAGACAATCAATAAAAAGTCTCGTAATCAATGGACAGTCTCGTAATCCAGGACAATCAATAGACAGTCTCATAATCAATAGACATCAATGGACAGTCTCATAATTCAGAGACAGTCTCACAATCCATAGACAATCAATGGACAGTCCATAATCAATAAGAAGTCTCATAATCAATTCACAGTCTCATAGTCTATAGACATCAATGGACAGTCTATAGAGTCTCATATCAACGGAGTCTCTAAGTTCTGGAGCTGCTCTGCTGGAGGGTCTAGTTAAAAGCAGCGGTTTCTCTGCTCAACCATTGCCACTCCAAGGACCCCTTTTCCAAAGAAGGACTCATCTCGTCCCACACGGTTCGGTGGTACTTGTTGATCCAGACCTTCTCCTCCTTCGTAAGCAACGACACGTCGATTAATTTGCGGCAAAAGGGCACGCGAGTCACGGTTTCAAACTGGAAAAACTTCTTTCCGCCGTAAACCAACCCCAGGTCCTTCACGTACATGACGTTTTCGATGCGGATGCCGTACTCGCCCTCCTCATAGTAGCCCGGCTCGTTGGAGATCAAATGGCCCACTTTCAACGGGTTTTTCGCCGACGGCCGGGGCCCGATTCCAATGGGGCCTTCATGCACGTTCAAAAACGCCCCGACGCCATGGGCAGTGCCGTGCCCATAGTCCATTCCGTGCTGCCATAAGAATTGCCGGGCAATGGCGTCGATCTGGCTGCCGGTGGTTCCTTCGGGGAACTTGAGTTTTCCAAGCGAAACATTTCCTTTCAAAACAAGCGTATAGTTGCGGATCTGCTCCACGTCCGGCGTCCCGAAATGGATCGTTCTCGTGGTATCGGTGGTACCTTCCAAGAACTGGGACCCCGAGTCGTTCAAGTAGATTTTCTCGGGGTCGATGGTCTTGCATGCACCTTTGGCCGGCTTGTAGTGGATGATAGCACCGTTGGCCCCCGTGGCACTGATGGTATCAAACGAGAGGCCTGCAAAATTGGCCTCGTCTTTTCTGTAAGTGGTGAGCTGTTCATCGGCCTGGACCTCGTCCACAAACTCCGATTTCTGCACCAACTTGTTCTCCAACCATGCAAAGAACTTGACCAACGCACGCCCATCCTTAAGGTGGGCAGTATGAGCACCCTTCAACTCGGTTTCGTTTTTGATGGCCTTCATATCCTCAATGGGGGAAGGAGAAACCGACTCAAAGTTGCATTTCAACAGCCGCAAGATCTCCCACGACGCTGTATTGGTATCTGCAATCAAGGTCTGGTTGTTTAAGCTGTATTCGCCGGAAAACTTGACCAAATCAAGCCAGAACCGAGAGTATGGTTTCACCAGCACGCCAAACTCGGTCAAGTACTCCAAAACGCCTTGCTCCAACTTCTTCTCGTTCACATATAGAACTGCACTGCCCCGGGAAACAATCATGTACGAGTAGAACACGGGGTTGTACTGGATATCCGAGCCTCTCAAGTTCAAGAGCCAGGCGATTTCATCCAAGGCACTAACCACCAAGCCCTGGGCGCCGTTTTTCAGCAAAAACGCCCGGAGTTTCGCAAGCTTATCGCGAACGGATTGGCCTGTGAATTTCTCGTCCAAAATAGTGATTTTGGAGTCAACAGGTTCGGGCCGGTCTTCAAACTGGGCCCAGATCAGGTCCACCAAATTCTCCTTGACAGCCACCAATTCCACCCGAGCACCGGGGTTTTGAGCCACCGAGGCCTTGATCTGAGCACTTAATACCTCGTGCACTGCATACAGCACCAACTTGGGGTCCACGCCGATATTGACCAATTTCCCCGAATCCATCGACATTTGTACGGCCTGCGCCACGGCCCATTCCTCCCAAGAAGGCGAGTTCTTGGTTCCTTGCTTCAAAAGCGTCCAATTAAAATCCAACTCCTCCAGAGCTTGCTTGAAATACCGTCCATCCGTAGATAAAGCCGCCAAACCCTCGGGGGTATCGTTGAGAGAGGCCACATCACGTGTGACGATGCACGTGCCCGCGGACCCCGAAAACCCCGAGATAAAACTCCTTCTCTGGTCAAGCGGCGCCACATACTCGCTCTGGTGCTGGTCCTCGCTGGGCACTATGTACACGCCGAGGTCGTGTGCAGCCATGGCGCTTCTCAACAGCTCCAAGCGGTTGCTGGTGTTGATTTCCTTCAACTCGGGCAAACACAACGACGCGGCGTCGATGGTGAAGACCGACGCCTTGCGGGATCCCAGCGGCGAGTTGGGGCCCGACCCGCTCCGCTTCAACCCGATTCGCTTGGCAATCACCGACGATCTCTTGCTCCGAGAAAGCAACCCGGGCGAGCACGTGCAGTTGTTGCAATCGGGACGGGTGACTCTTCTCCTCATAAAGAATGTTTTTGGGGTTGTTTTTGGGGTTGTTTTTGGGTTCTAGTGCTTTCTGGGACTAGAATAGGGTTCAATATATCTGGGATTAGATATATCTCTAGCAATGGGTAGCTATAATATGTGTCTGGGCCTGAGGGTTGGGATTTGCCTGAAATGGGGTATTTTCGTTTCAGAGACCAGGTTATTAGCTAGTTGGAAGAAGCACAACGGTCACTGGGTTAGTAATGATGGATAAGAGGTTTTATAGTGACTGGGGGCAATGGCTTGATTTTTGCGCACCCTCGGGCTACACCCGTACACCAGCAAGTAAGTGATTATACAGGATGATATATGCAGGAGGGTATTATATGTAGGATAATATATATACAGGATATTATTATATGCCGGACCGCGCTGTATACAGTACTGTCCAAAACCCGTACCTCCCAACATGTACGGTCGCATCCCATACCTTGTAGCCGAGTACTCCATAGCCCTTAATGCCTGATCTCCAGGACGTGGCACAGGTATGTGTAACTGGGCCAACCCCCCCTCTCTTGGGTGCAGTACTAACCGCCAGAAAGTGGAGGCGCTCTATAGCTCCACGGATCCCGTGCTCATTGGCAAGCACCAGAAAGAGCTCCAGGAGTTCCAGCGGTCTCCCGAGGGGTACTGCATGGCGCACTACCTCCTCCAGCTCCCGTCCCCAAACTGCAGGTACTTTGGGGCCTTGACGTATGCGGTGGTGATTCTGACCAATAGTTTCACCCGGCAAACGTACGATGCCCTTTTGGGCGAAATGCTAGCCAAAATAGGCGACTTTTCCGCCCTAAACGGCCACCTGTTCATAGTGCGCAAGTTGTTGTCCAACATCTCGCTTTTATACCTCAAGACGTTTGAGTTCGGCACGAACCCGGTGCAGGCGGTATTGGAAATGCTCCGAAAGGGTCAAGGTCAAGGCCAAAACCAAGGAATGGACCCAAAGGATTGGCGGGCGTACCAGGGCCTATCACGTGACCACTGGCTTCTCCTCCTCTCGTTTTTAACGGTATTAATCGAGGATATTGCCCGGTTGAACGACTTCCGGGCCCCGGTGCATCGTGACGTGCGCCACGTGATCTTCCCCTGCTTGGAAGCAGTGTACGGGTGTTTGGCCCATTCCTCCCACGACTCGGCAGTGGTGCTCAAATCCTTGGAGTGTTTGAGTCTGTGGATGGCTTATATCCCCGACGCTTCGGGCGATATCCGCTATGACGACATCGGCGTCTTCCTGCAGTACCTCATGCAGCAGGTGTTTGAAGAAGACGTGGAAATGGATGCACCCCAGGCCCCGAACCTTGGGCTTTCCATCCTTAACGACATCCTCGAGGTCAATGCCACTCTTCTACCTCCCCAAGATAAGAAGGTGCTTTATGAACGCGTGTGTGGCTCATGGGGCGAACGGTATGTGGAAATGCAGTACGACGACATTTCGTCGTTTGTGGACATTTTCCTTACCATTCTCCAGCTCACGTGTGTCCGGTTGGCCAAGAGCATTCTTGAACCGGAAACCATGGCGGTGCTTTCGTTTGCTCTCCGGCTCTCGGAGTTCCCCGGCGTGCCCTGCATAGAAGACACCGTCTCCGAGCGCCTCCTTCTCTTTTGGGAAGACTTTGCTGCTGTCTTTGAAGATTCTCCCGAGACGTTCCAAGACTTGGAAAAGTCAGACTTGCGTTTTTCCCAACAAAAAAATGACATTTTCCACCGCGTGTCCCAGGTGTACTGGAAAAAAGCCCATGTGCCGGACCACGAGACATACCGAGAAATCTTCCACGAGTTCAATGCCTATCGCAGCAACGTCAGCGACTTCTTCATTGTTCTCTATTCGCTCTTGAAGCTCGAGCTCTATGAGACCATGGTGGAGTCGCTAGCGGGCATGGGCGACATTGCGACATTTGCACCCAAAATGGCCGACATCGACGCGACATTGTACCTTCTCTTCAAAATCAACGACGACTCTGTCTATTTTGAATCGCAGGCCATGCCGTTGGCCAAGCTCACCCTCCGCCTTTTCGAGTCGCCGTTCGTGGCTCATTTGCTGGCGACATTGCTGGCGCACTCTGTGCAGGACATGGCCCCGTTCTATCTCCTGACATTTGTCAAGTACCTTTCATCAACGGAATTCTTCCTTAAAACGGAACTGGGAAGACCGTTTTTAAGACCCGTGTTTGGGATCCTCTTGCCGATTGTGCAGGCCAAGCCTGATCCAAACCAGGTACTGCACACAACCATCGCCCTCTTGGCCCTGAAGTCAGTAACCAAAATCTGCGAGGAGTGCTCTCCGTTTTTGATGGACATGCTTCCTGAATTGGAAGCCACCGTGGTGCAAATGTTGAAGGATCCTGCATACGACCCGTTGGTCCGCCTGCGCATGTTCAATGCCTACAGCGTCGTGGCACAGAACATTTCCGAATTGGGACAATATGCCCTGGTTCTCCACAGCATGATCCTGGCCATTGCGGCCGCTGCAGCTGAAACACTCAAAGAAGACGCTCCTCTCGGGGACATGCAGGAAGACTACGTCATTCTGCTTCTATCGTGCCTTGTGAACATCGCCAAGGGCAGCGTGCATTCCGATGACGCCATCGAACAAATGTCCATGGAGGAAAAAGAAGCGTACCGGGACTTTTGGCAGGCGGATCCTGCATGTATCAAGCCGCTTTTGGCATCCATCATCCACGAATTCTCCTTCAAGTATCGCAAAGCTGGCCGGGCATTGGTGATTGAAAAATGCACCCAGATAATCAAGGTTGGTCTTGGCGAGAGCTTGGGCGGGCCGTTTGAAATGGGGCTGCAGGTGATTTCCGAATACTGCGTCTCGGTTATGCAGGTGCTTGCCGAGGCGAGCCCGGATGCCACCATACACCCCGAAAGACCCCCCGAAAGACCCACCGAAAGCAGACCGGAACTAGTGGCCATTCCCCACGTGTATGGCCTCATGCAATGTCTCATCAGCATCAACTACCAAACCTTGGAGCAGGAAATGGTGGCCAGCCTCCTATACAGGACCATCAATGAAAAGCTCATCATCATTCGTCAGGATCCCGATCTCGTCAAGGCGGCCATTGATGTGTGCAACACAGTTTTCGAAAAGCGGCCCGGACTTTTCCTCTTCTCGCCAGATTTCTCCAACCTCCTCGAGTTCCTGCTCGAGTGTCTCCATGCCAACGAATCCAGTGTGGTGAAAGCAGCCCTGAAGTTCTGGTATGTGTTGCTAGTGTTGAAGAAAGGCACGCTAGAAGATGTGCAGTTTTTCACCCAGATCTTCGTGGAGCACGGGGTCGGGGAGGTCTTCACCCGTAACCTAGTCTCCAGCTTCGTGCAGGCCCCCCGGTCCAATTTGGAGCATTTCTACCAGACGTTCCGGGGCCTCATTGGGAAGTACTCTGTGCATGCCAAGGGATGGCTCACAAAGGCCCTTGATGGTAATCTCGTGGAGAAAGTCGGCGAGAAAAACGCTTCCCTTTTTATCCACAAGCTTTTGGTCACGAGGGGGAGACGGACGGCCAACGACGTTTTGCGGGTCTTCTGGCTCGAGCTGAACGGCATGATCGACTATAACTCCAGGTAATGGTCAATCTGGCAGGACTATAACTCCAGGTAATAGATGGTCAATCTGGCAGGACTATAACTCCAGGTAATAGATGGTCAATCTGGCAGGTAATTGGAGGTAATTGGAGGTAATTGGAGGTAATTGATGCAGTGATTCCATCTGCTGGATCCATAATAGGAAGATCATGAGCACAATATAATTCAGGATCGATCGGAACCATCAACCTTTAACACCCCAGACCAGCCCCAATCCATAGACTTGATTTCATTCCCCCGTCTGTCATGGCACACCATTAATACTCAAACAGCATCTCTAGTATCATCCATTTCTGTAGTACCCAGGTGCCAATATATAATTGGGCAATTCTTGAGATGGTTCAAATTCAATTGGCCAGCGCAGGGTTGAGTGAAAGTGCCATTGTTCAAATGGCCAATCCTAAAAGTAATCCAGTTGACTTCTTCGATTGAATAATTCAAGATTCAATTGGGTAGAGTTTTCCACTTCAACATCCTTTTCAGAAATTAAATCCTTGGAAATGTCTGATTATAAATAGTCCTCAAAAGTCTAGTCAGCGTCAAATCAAACCTGACCAGTAGCTCAAAGAATTCCAGTAGTGGTAGCTCTAGTGGTTTATAAAATGGAGGTTGTAGAATGGAGGGTGTAGAATGGAGGGTATAAAATGGAGGGTGTAAAATGGAGGGTATAAAATGGAGGGTGTAAAATGGAGGGTGTAAAAAAGGGAGGGTGTTGATTTCGCAGGGAATCGCAGTCCTTTTATATTCTTTCAGAGTTGCAGCCACGGCTCGCGCATTTTGCCACCACGATAAGCGAGCACAAAAGCAAAATCTGAAACACTTTAGCCCCGCACGGATTTACACCCACTGGAATATAAAAGCAGCCTGTCCCCCCCTCGCTTTTCCACCACTTTTTTCAAAAAATTTCTTACCCCCACATCCCCCGATTTTCTCCTCCACCACTTTATCTACGACACATTCAACCCTGTGTCGCTTGTTCAGAGATGGAACACTTGCAAATCAATCAGACCTGAACTCAGATTTGAACTCAGACTTGAACTCAGATTTCTATGATAGAGTGAGTCATTTCTCGATGGAAACTCATGCCATGGATGAAAATCTGCTTATTCCAGTGTTCCAGCTGACCATGTCCCTGAACAGACCATTGGACCCAGGTAAACTCTTGGTCTATATACCGGACGGACTCAATACAGCCAGGAACCATTACCCAGGGACTAACAACGGCCCAATCGGCTCTTTCAAGAAGAGACGCTGGAAATCTGCCAAAATCAACGTGGGGAAATTCTGGAAAGACCAACGAGGTTGGATAGACACAACGGGGTGGACAGAGACAACGGGGTGGACAGAGACAACGGGGTTGGACAGAGACAACGGGGTGAAGAGCAGGAACGCATCTCTCCAACTGCTGAGCTGAGCTGGTGTCGGTATCAAAGACTGCCATTGGATTTGAGTTTCCATTGAGTCAGGTATACCTGGGTCGATAGAGCCAGCTCTTCTCCATCCTTTGAATTCCTGGAAACCTTATAGTGGGAATGACATATACTCAGTCACATGTTCGATCATGCATATAGATGGTGCTACTTATGGTGGTCTAACATGATCATGTGGTGAAAGTTTGAATGATTGTGAAGGACTGATTATGAATTTCAATGCATTGAATTTGGTCTGTTACTTGTTTATGACCCAAGGCCAGTCCGTTGGAATTCGATATTCAGCACTCATCCATGCTCCTTATACCAATGGCCTTCTTCTGAACCTGTTAATGCTCCCGAAGACTGTGCAGAGTTGGCAGAAGTATAATAGAGAAAGAAGTTTGATGGAGTACAACGGAGAAAAAAAAGAAGTTCAATGGGGACAGTTCAGTGGGAGTAACTGGTACTAGTGGCTGGAAGGTTGACTGGGCCTTTATAACTATAACCATGCATGGTATAGTGGTGATGAGTACAGTATGGTATATGGATATCATATCTTATGTATAGGTGACTTCAGACTTCTTCCAGGGTCCTTCTCTCATCTTCAGTCAGTTCTTATCTCCAGCCAGTTCCACTTCCTTCATTCTCCAGTCAATTCTTAGTCGGTCCACTTGGTCGCTTACAAAAGAACCGCCTCCAACTCCTTCACCAACAGCGCACACTCGGAGGAAAAGTCCAACTCGCTCAAGCTGCTGACCTGGTACCGGATGCGGGCGGTGCCGTTATAACTATCCTGCTTTGCCTTGATGCGGAAGTTGAACTCCTTCATGGTCACGGAGCCAATGAGCTTGGTGAAGTCGGCGGACTCCTCGTCGTCCTTGAGCCTCAACAAGTCGCCGGCGGACATTTTGAACACCTTGGTGGCGTCCTCGTCAAAGAGCGTGACCCAGATCTGGCCCGTGTGGTCCACAATCGACACGTTCAAAATGTACCGGTAGTGGGGCTCTGCATACGTCAAGTTGCACCGCTCACAGCGCCATTGGCCATCGGATTCCTGGATCACCTTGCGGTTACAGGCAGAAGGGCCTCTTGCAGTGTTGTTGACCTCGTTGGTGCATGCAGGATAACAGAAGTTGTCTGCCTTGATATAATTGAGGGACGCTTTCAAGGAGAAGAAGTCGGGTTTTTCGTTTTCGCCCAACCCTTCCTTTTCAGCCTGGCCAATGGTTTTCCGGTTGCTGATCATATCGGTGGAGGAGGAGGATTCTGTTTTCAACGATTTGAAGGTCTCGGAGTCGCCTTTGTTATCGTACCATCCTTTCAATTGGTATGCCTCCAGAATATCGGGGTTGTTCATGATGCTTCCCGAATGGGTCAAACTCAAGGAACGGCCCCCGAAGTCCTGCACCTTGACGCCCTTGAGTGCCACCACGGACCCAACTGGAATGGCGAAATCCACCGCCGTGGCATTCCACAACCCCACATCAATGGCAAAGTTGCTATCGTCTACAATGGTGATGTTTCTGCGGTTGAAAGGCTTGCCTGTGGACTTTGCGGTGATCTGGAACACGTCGTTGACCACGTTGACCACGCCAATGACATCGACCACGGCATCTTTGTCCAAGTTCTGCACCTGGTCCAACTTGGCAAAGTTGAAGTTGATTTTGGGCACGTCCGAGGTATCGAAACACTCGGTGATGTCCGTGTCCCGGTCCAACGATAACTCATAGGGGTGGTTGAGGTGCAGGAACTTGGGCTTGGCCTGCTGGATGCGTGCTTTGGTCACGTAATACACCTTGCCTTCCTCCAAGAGGTTATAGAACTTGTCGGCCATTTCGTTGAACGCCGTGCCTCGGATCTCATCCGACTCGTCCAAGAAGTTGACGTTGAAGAGCTTGCCTTCGCCTTTGCTGTTGGACCACGTGCGGATGTCGCCCTTGTACGAGACTCTTCCTTTGATGGTCCAGTTGTTCTGGTACGGGGAAAGCGACTCGATGGGGTTGACGGGCCGCTCCGTCTTGCTGGGCACATTGGGCCTGGAACTGGCACCGGAACTGGCACCAGAATTGGAATTGGCACCGACACCGACACCGGAACCGACACCGGCACCGACACCGGCACTGGCCACGGGTTCTGGTTTCTGCGGGGCATCTCCGCCACCCACCACCGTGGCAATGTCCTCCTCTGGGTGCAGGTCAAAGTACACGTCAAGCGGGGTCACGGAGCTGGAGAGCCGCTCGGCTTTGGCCACCGATACAGACACATCGGATATCAACATGATCCGCTTCAAGGTCTTGGCAAGCGTATACTGCTTGAGGGAAACAATGGAGAGCTTGGAGAAACCGTTGGCTTCAAGCAGAGCATTGCAGCTGGCATCGATGAGGCCCTGCATGGAGTCTCTGCCGTCGCTCATGACGCAACGGTACCTTTTATCTGCGGGCGAGTCTTCGTTGATGATTTTGCAGTTGGTGACCTGCACAAGGAGCTCCTTGCCTTGCCATTTCTGGTGGCTGCTTTTGGAAAGCGCTTCTTTCAAGCTTCCGGGAACAACGCCGTGATACTCGACCATTGGGGGAAATAGGGGGGAAGGGGAAGGGGGAAATTAGGGGGCGGTTTTGGGGGCGGTTTGGGGCGTTTTGGTGGCGCGTAATGGTGTTGGGATCAAGTCGCCAAAAATGGTCCTAATCGGGTAATTTTTTCACTCAATCGCTTCGTTTTGATTGGTCAATCAGATGGGCTGATTATGGGGTCAATTCGGGCCGTGCAGCGTGGGTGGGTTGCTGGTGGTGGTAAAGAAAGTATTGGTAGTAGGACGTGTTTCGCAACGCGACGCGCCTGTTAATGGGGGGTGAGGTACTGCACATAGAGAGAAAACGTTATATGCACGACACCATTATATTTGAATACAACAAACTACAAACAACAAACTACAATTTCCAGATTTCGTAATCTACAATGTATTGTTCTCACAAACCTGTTGGAGGATATATGCTGCGAAAGCCTGTTGGAGGCGTCAATCAAGAAAGTCGAGGCAGACTGGATTGAGATTAGCAACGTCAGTTAAGACAAAGATTAGACAGACTAGACAGACTAGACAGATTAGACAGACTAGACAGACTGGACAGACTAGACAGACTAGACAGACTGGACAGACAGACAGACTAGACAGACTAGACAGACTAGACAGACTAGACAGACTGGACAGACTAGACAGACTAGACAGACAGACAGACTAGACAGACTAGACAATTGAGTCTTTGGCCAAACCACTTGTCATGGTTACAACTTGGGCTGGACTCCGGCGCAGTTGAACAACTCTCTCTTTTCGTTTCTCTGGATGGCGCCGCTCTTCAACAATGCCGAGGTCAAGTCCGCAATGAGATCGTCTGCATTTTCAATGCCTATGCAGAGACGGATCAAATCCTCCGGCATGTCTCTTTCCTCTCTTGTCTTGGCGTCGATGGACGCATGGGACATTTTGCATGGCATGGAGATCAACGAGTTGACACACCCAAACGACACCGCAATGCCAAAGATATCCGTGGACTCCACGATCTTCTCCGAGAGTTTGATGGAGCCCGTTTCGAAACTGAGCACGGCTCCGGCCCCCGAACACTGGCTCTTGTGCAATTCGTATTGCGGATGTGACTTCAACCCCGGGTACCTCACCTTGAAGCCCACCAGCTCCAAGAACTCGGCGATCTTCACGCAGTTCTGCTGCTGCTTGTCCAAGCGAACCGCCAATGTTCGTAAACCTCTGCTTAAAAGCCAACAATCAAATGGGGATAAACCACACCCGGTAGAATTGATCACAAAGTAGACTCGTTCTGCAAGCTTTGGTTCCCGAACCGCAATCACTCCGGCCATGATATCGTGGTGTCCATTCAAGTACTTGGTGGCGGACTCGTATTGGATATCCACCCCCAAGTCTAGCGGCGTCATCAACAATGGCGTCATCATGGTATTGTCAAACACAACTATAAGGTCCGGGTTGATTTTGTGGGCGTGGTCGGCAATGCTCTTGACGTCACACACCTTGATCAACGGGTTGGTGGGCGACTCCAAGAAAATCATCTTGGTTTGGCGGCTGATTTTGCTCTTGATCAACTCGGTGTTGGTGGTGTCGTAGTGGTGCACCTTCAAGTCGCCCTTGCTGTTTAAATAGGTCAATAACCGGTGGGTGCCTCCGTACAAGTCGTCTCCCGCAATCACCTCGTCGCCGGGCTTGAGGAGACGAACAATCACATCAAGACATCCCATTCCCGACGTGACGGCAAACGCTTGTGTTGCCTTCATCACCGAGGCAAGCTTGTTCTGCAAAAACGTCCGCGTGGGGTTCCCGGACCGGGTGTAGTCATACTCGCCCATGTTGGATAAGGAGTCTTGCTTGAAAGTGGCCGACTGGTATAAGGGCGGCACGGAGGCATTGTATTGGTCGGTGGACTTTGTGAACACGAGATCCGTCTCGATGCTGTACTTTGTCATGGTGGGAGATTAGGAGACCTGGTTGGAAGAAGGAGTAAAAGATGGGAGAAGCATGGAAAATGCCGGGTACCCTGGGTGTGATAGTCCTGCGCACAAAGGAGGATCGTCCTGCAGACAAGCGGGAGTCGCACCCACGCACGAGATTACGTGCTACCTGCGTAAAGGCTGACTGCGAATCTGTAAAAGTCACGTTTCTGACTCATCAATCACCTCAACCACTTTAGACCCTGGGGCACTGTATGCAGGAAAAACCACATAATCTTCTGACATGGCCATACCTTTTTTCAACCATTACCCTCCATAAACAAATTCATATCCATTCAAGAAATAACACCATAATCATCTCTTTGTTTCGAAATACCCTGGGCATCTTCTTATTTCTGAACCCCTAGGTTTAACAAGGTCATTAACTAATTTGCCATTGAAGTCTCAGTATAGACCGGTCTTTTCCATTCACAAACGTGGACTTTATTCAGAAAGAGTACATTGATAAACGATATGCTTTTGCAAAGTATGGTGTGAAAAAAATCGATCCTGGGGGGGAGCGCCCTTTATATATGTGCGGGACGTTTTTGCAGCAGTTTCATCAATGAAACACCGCAGACTTGGGTGCATATGCATGTAAGTATAGCCCGTATTGTACGCGAGCAAAAGCAACCGCCCTCTTGCATGAAGCTACAGCGTAGCGCCTTTTGAGTAGTCTAAACCCCGGGTGGTTGCATCGGGTTGCATCTTACAGCCTTTCGGAAACTCATGCTGGGCCACCCCTCACTGCTTGCATGAAGTTGCAGATTTACAACCACTGGGGTATATAGGGGAGCCATCCCCCCCGGGTTTTTTGCATCCTAAATAATTTGATATCCAATGCAATTTGCCCGCCACCAAACTCGAGCTTTAACATGAAAGAATTTATCTTGCATCAGGTATCAGGAAAGCAGAGTATCGGTACTTATTGGTACTTTATTGAAGGTGATTGTGAACATTATACCGATGGTGTTTTTTTATGTTAACAAAGGAAAGTTACAAAAAGAATGCATTTGTACAAACAATGGAAAAACGGGAATTTGCGGTTTTAGAGTTTCCTGAAACAACTACCGTTTTGGGATTCAATAGCCTAAGATTGCATGGGTCTTCATTCTGTGATTGGTCCACAGTTTGACGCTACAAAACAAACGGTTTGAACTAGTGTCTTTTAAGCCAAGAATATCGCCATTTGGTTTCAATGGGAGGGTCACCCATTTGGTTTCAATGGAAAGGTGTCATTGTCTACTCTTGGTAATTCCCGATTATCTATTTATGAACCCGAAGGTAAATGCACTACCACCAAATCACAAGTCGGCTCTGGTGTGGTTTCTCATGTCGTTGGGGGTTTCCGACAACAAGACCTTTCTGCCGCTGAAAGGCTCACACGAGTGTCTGCCCGAAACAGGCCCCATCTTGTCCAAAGGCTTGCCGTCCTGCAAAGTCTTCAAGAGAGCCACGGTTTTCTCCGCCGTCAAGTCCTCGTGGAAGTCGTCGTCGATGGCCATCATTGGAGCATTGACACAGGCACCCAAACACTCCACCTCCTGCAACGTGAACATCTTGTCCGGGGTGGTTTGGCCCGGCTTGATCTTCAAGAAGTCGGTCACAGCCTTCATGATCTCATCGGACCCACACAACTGGCAGGGCGTGGTGGTGCACACCTGGATGTTATACTTGCCCATGGGGTGTCTCATGTACATGGTATAGAAGGTGGCCACCTCATAGACTCTCATGGGCGGCATGTCCAAGAACTTGGCCACATAGTTCATGACGGAGATGGATGTGAAGCCCAACTGGCGCTGGCCCAAGTCTAATAGCGGCATGCAAGCACCTTTCTTATATTGGGGAGGGTACTTGGCGACGATCTCCTTGGCACGGGCCAAGTTTTCCTGGGTGAACTCAAAGGGGAGGTTTTGGTGGTCTTCCTTGATGTCTCTGTGCACGGAGATGATGCTGCTGTTTCTGGAAAAGGCCATTTGGCGGGGGGCTTTTGCGGAAAGACTTCCCGAAGCGGCAACGGATCCGCCAAGGGCACTTTTACATGAGGTGCCGTGTTGGGCTGTGATTCTGGCGGTGGTTCTGGCGAATTGGCGCAACATGATGTGGTGGAGGAGGAAGTTGGCGGAGGTTTTTTTGGTGCGTATTTCCAAACCGGATGCGCCCATTGGCCGTGGGACACCAGTACACCACGGACACTACCAAACACAGTCCCATCCCAATGATATCACAAAACGGCTATATCCAAGCATATCCAAGCATATCCCAGCAGTCAACCACCAGAACAACAAACACCACCGGGAAAACAGTACACAGGAGTTCCAATCTTCTGTGCAGGACTCGTCTGTGCAGGAACGACTTATCTGCAGGAATTCCAAACAGTGAGGACCTAAGAACTCCAGGAAGTGGGGGGAACTACGGGATCTAACGGCAATATACATTAATATGGAATGCTTAGGCTCTCTTAGCAAATCTCTTTGGTCCTCTTTGCGAAGAGATGGCAACAGTTTGCAAAGGAATCTTGAAACCCAAAGACTTGACCAAGTCGGCGGTCTCGGTGTCAACCTCCAATTGGCCGTTGGTGTGGGACAAGTCCAAGGCAGAGACTTCTGGGACGTACTGGTCCTTTCTCTCACGCTCCTCCTCTTGCAACTTGAAGGAAATACCACGGACAGGGCCCTTTTGGATTCTCTTCATCAAGTGGGTGGTGTAACCAGCAATCTTGTTTCTGAGTCTCTTGGATTGGATCTCGGCAATCTCAGAGGTCATTCTCTTGTTGGTCTCAAAGTCCAAAGTCAACTTTGGGTAGAATCTTTCAATCAAAACCTTGGAGGCTCTCTTGACAGTCTTAGTTCTAACACGACCCTGCTGTTAGTATTGTTATGGAAAAATTTCACAGGAGACAAGCAAGAGACAAGCAAAAGACAAGACAAGAAAAGGACAATGGAGAGGAAGAAGAAGAGGACAAAAGGATAAAGACAAGAAAAGGACAAATGGACAAAGAAAGGACAAAAGACAAGAAATGGACAAATGGACAAAGACAAGAAAAGGACAAATGGACAATGGACAAAGACAAGAAATGGAAATGGAAAGACAAGAAAAGGAAATGGAAAGGAGGGACAAGATTCTTGTGGAAACCGCTCCTTTCAAGTCCAGAACTTGATGATTCCAAGGATTACCTAATCATCCAAATGTGTCTTGACCCTGTTCATTGACCAGTCTCTTCATTCTATTCATTGATGACTTTGTCTGTTTCCAGTCTCTTCATTCTGTCTGATTCTCAGTCTTGGTTCTCAGTCTTGGTTCTGTTCATTGATGACTTTGTCTGTTTTCAGTCTTGGTTTTCAGTCTCTTGGTTTTCAGTCTCTTGGTTTTCAGTCTTGATTCTCTTTTGGATGAATTTGGATGGATGAGTTCCATGGATGAGTTCCATGGCGGCGGGCATAACATACCATATTTGCTAGTTTCTGTTGTTCGGTAAGTAGAAGGGGAGAAAGTTGCGTGGAAAAGGCTTCGTGAGGGACGACAAAATTTTCGCGGCCTGGGTGCAGGAAAAGGGTTCGCGCCCCCGGCACGTGCGCGTGTGACTGCGAACCAGTCAGTCTGAGCCTGGAAATGGAAAAGTGGAAGAGAGAGAGGGTGGAATTCTGGAATTGGAATTTGGGCTTTTTATTGGATTTGAAAAGGTGTGAAGGTGTCTTTGGCGTTGAAAAAGGCCGACGATGAAATGGGAATGAAACTGGAAAGAGGGTTCCAATACTGCATATACTAACAATACTGCATATAAACACCCAATGGGACTGCATACAGTGCTCCATCAATGATCTGCCATGACAGAATTTATTTCTATGGCCTTGAAGCCTTTAATAACTGCGATTACCAGATACTTGAATGGGTCAAGGTTGGAACGGATGGGGACGGAAATGGAGATGGCATGGGAAAGTGCGCTATATGCAGGACCACCTTCCCAAAGGAGACATTCCCCCCAAACCATGGCCAACTCCAATCCATTGAAAAGGAATGATTCTCTTTACACCAAGCCAGTCATACGATTACGGGCATAAGATTTCTGGAATAAGGACTGGGGGTGTGCAGTGATGGTCATGTGTATGCAGGATACTACATGCAGGTACAAGTCGTCTTCATTCTATAAACAGTGACTCAATGAACTTGGGACTTGGAGGGACCTTTTGGTGGCTTGAATAGTGGCCCTCGGAAGTGGCCCTCGGAACAGGCCCTCGGAATAGGCCCTCGGAAGTGCCCCTCGGAACAGGCCCTCGGAACTGGGGGGCCCTCGGAAATGCCCTGATCTTCAAGATCCCCATATTGAAGAAAAAATGGGATTGGAAACACGGTATTGGAAAAAAACATGGGATTGGAAAAAGAGGCCCAATGCCTGCATCGAGGCCTGGTGGGCCCGAAATCAAAAGTCCATCACCAAAAGTCCGCTGATTGCAGCCAAATGCCGTGTGGCCAAGATATCATTAGTCTCGGCGTTGGGAGGCACTTGCGTGGAAACACCCAGGCCACGGTCATCCTGGGGACCATCCTGGGGATCGTCCAGATGGAAATGGTCCGAAACGGGATCGGAAACGGGGTCGTCCTGCACATTGTCGATGCCATCGATCATGGCGCCTCCCTCCGATTCCCTCTGGTGATTTGCCCTTAGAACGGCTTCTCGGATAAAGAGCCGAATGTACTCTGTCGAGAGAGCCGCTGCAGTCGCCAGGATGCGTGTGGACGGTTCCTTGAATGAGTCCTCATGGAAAACCCGTGCCACCACCTTCGAAGAGAGCATCTTGTGGTAGTCAACAAAATGGACAGGAACAACAGAAATGGACAGAACTAGAGAAAGAACGGACAGAACTGGAGAACGAACTGGAATGAACAGGAACCAAAAGATCAGGAATTGGAACAGGAACGGACAGAACTGGAACCAGAAAGATCAACAATTGGAAAGAACTGGAACGAACTGGAGCTAGGATAAGTGAAAACCTGGGCAGGGGGTAGTTATAGGATCCGGAGAAGTGGAAGATTAGGAACCTGAACCTGGAGAACCAACAACTGGAGAAGTGATTGTTGGAACTGGGGAATTAATGAAATGGACAGGTCGAAACTGGAACAGGACAGATTCTAGAGTGGAAATGGACAGGTTCTAGAGACAGATTTTAGACTGGAAATGGACAGATTCTAGACTGGAAATGGACAGATTCTAAATTGAAGAAATGGAGAAATGGAGAACTCTGGACAGGTTCTTGACTGGATAACTGGATAACTGGAACTGGAAAAGGACAGGTTCTAGACAGGTTCTAGATTGGAAGTGGAATTGGAAATGGACTGGACTGGGCAGATTCTTGAATGAAAATGGACAGGAATTGGACAGAAGACAGATTCTTGACTGGAAACGGACAGAAAAAGACTGGTTCTAGATTGGAGAAATGGACAGGTTCTAGTAATGGACAGATTCTGGACTAAACTGGAATAAACAGTTTCTGGACTAGACAGTTTCTGGTTTGGAATGGATTGGCCTGGCTGGACTGGACTGGAAGCAATGGTTGGATCCACGGGGCGGTTCTGATCTGGATTCGATGGTTTGGGGTGGTCAACAAGACAAAACAAGACAAACTGTGGTTACCAAAATGAACTCTTATGCAGTATGGACTTCCTGATTTGGTAATTTTCTTGATTTGGGTTTTTTTGATTTGGTGATTTGATTGGTTGGGATTTTATGGTTTGGGTTTTGACGATTTATGTCGATTTTTGACGATTTTTGACGATTTTTGACGATTTATGTCCTGGTTTTCGGAGTGCGCGTCGCGTGGCTGCGAAGATGTGGAGGCAAAAAATGGTGCGAACTCAGAAAATGGTGCGAAAACGGAAAATGACGAGTTTTGAAGATGAAGAAATGGGAATTTGATGGAATTAAAAAAGGGAAAAAGGAAAAAAAGGGGAAATTTTGGAGAAAAGTGGAGAAAAAGTGGTTTTGGAAAAAGTGGTTTCGGAAAAAAGAATTGGATCTTGAAAGAAAAAGTTGATTTTGAAAGAAAAGATTGGGAGGTTGGAAGAAAAAATGGAAGAGAATTGATTGGAGTTTTGGAGAAGAAGAATTGCTGGTTTTGAAAAAAAAAAAAAGAATTACTGGTTTGGGAAAAAGAGTGGATTTGGAAAAAGTGGAGTTGGAGAAAGTGAAGAAAAAAAGGGATTTGGAAAAATAGTGGATTTGGATTTTGTTGAATTTGGCGGGAGTGGTGGTTTTTGGTTTGGGGAGGGTGTGAGTATTTGAATGTCTGTGTGCAGGTGCAAAATTCACGTGGTGTACGGGTTTAACATATACATAAAAGTATGGGTTCTATTCATGAGTTAGTTTTGGAGAAACCGGGTTGGGGATTGGGCGGGCTAGAGATGTACGGGTCTAATTTTAGGATTGACGGTGGGTCTTATTTTAGAGTTTCGGCCAGCAGTATTAGACAAATGGACAGATTAGACAAATGGACAAATGGACAGATGGACAGATGGACAGAATAGACAAATTTCTGGTGGGGGATTAGACAGAATAGACAAATTCGACAGAAATGCAGTAGACAGTATGGACAGATTAGACAAATTGACAGATTGACAGATTGACAGATTCGACTTTAGGCAAATTAGACAAATTGAGGGATTAGACAAATGGACAGAATGCAGTAGACTAACTATTGACAGATTAGACTAATTATTGGACACATTAGACAAATTTGACAAATTAGACAGAGAAGCACTACTGAACAGATTAGACAAATTAGACAAATTAACAAATGGACAGAAATACAGAAGACTAACTATGAGCCAGTACCATTAGACAGATTAGACAGATTAGACACATGGACAGATGGACAAATTGAGAAATGGACAATATGACAAATTGTGAAATGGACAAATTGACAAATGGTCAAATGGACAAATTGGACAAAATGTCGACCCAGATCCTTTTACTCTTTGGTGGACTTGACATATCCTGCACACAACCATATCAAGGTTGACATGGCCTGTATATAGCAAAAATGAAAGATTTGAATACAGGATTGAGTGTGGATTACCTGGGAGATTTATGCAGGACATGCAGCAGTACCTGAAGAAAGCCCCATTTTCCGGGCCCCACACTCAATAAAATTGGGTGAAACTTGGTAAATATCATGTCATGTTCAGCATTGAGTAATTGTTCAATTTTGGGCTGGTGACCGTGTCTGGGGGCTGGGAATGGACCCCAAGCGGGCCTGCACATAACCACTTTCCTATATATAATAATTTAAGTAGATGTCAATTTTGAGTTGATTTAGGGTGGGATGTACGGATGTTTGATATGTGGTGCGCGACTATGGCGTACCAATACTAAACGCTACTCCACACCCACCCACTCAGTCCACGGTCATCAGTTAATCGCCTTGAGTTGATACACGAATCTGTCGCCCAGAACTACCCGTTCCCTGGATTACCCGTTCCCAGAATTACCACGACTAGACAAACTAGACAAACTGGACAGATCAGACAGACAGATTAGACAGACAGATCAGACAGACAGACAGACTAGATTGACTAGACAGATCAGACAAATCAGACTAGACAGATTAGACAGACTAGACAGATCAGACAAACTAGACAGGTTCATACCGCCTCGATTAAGTACCCCTGATTCTCCACTTTGATCTCCATCAAGCGATCATTCTTCCAAATCCGGTCTGGTCTTCTTGTACCCCTCATTTCCTCCCCAAGACTGCATCCATTGATTCCCGGATTTCATTGATTCACCGATTTCATTGATTCACAGATCCATAATCATTGCTATATCAACAATTGGTACCGAAAAACGGACCCATTGATCTTGTTTTGTTCCTCCGAGACATCAGCAGACCATTCCTGGATATTGACTTCACCGCAGGACTTTTCATTGAAACAAGACTTTAACCTCCGTGAAATCGTCCCCTTCCAAGTCCCATAACTTCATCCATCGTCGTTCCATAACTTCATCCATTTTTGTCATAACTTGCCATTCTATCCATTGTCATAACTTGTCATAACTTGTCATAACTCCAATGTCCGCGTCTCAAACGTCGTCGTTGGTGTCGCTTGTCAAGACCATCATCGGCGCCGGGCTCTTGTCGATGCCGTTGGCGTTCCTGACGGATGGAATCGTTTTGGGCGTGGTGATCATTTTGGTTGCAGCTTTGACGGCTGGGTTTGGCCTTTTCCTCCAGGCGTACTCCAGCGGGTTCGTGCCGGCCAACCATGCCACGTTCTTTAACCTTTGTTCCCGGACGTACCCGGGGCTTTCCGTGGCGTTTGACGTGGCCATTGCCGTGCAATGCTATGGGTGTGCCATCTCGTACCTTGTGTTGATTGGCGACTTGATGCCGACGGTGTTCCCCCTGGTTTTTGGGTTTGAAGACCACATCCGTTCGTTTTGGATCTTGGCCTCGGCCTTGCTTTGCGTGCCCTTATCGTTTCTCCGTAACCTTGATTCCTTGAAGTACACCTCCATCTTGGGCTTGGTGGCTATTGGGTACTTGGTGGTGTTGGTGGTGGGCGAATGGGTGGCTGGCTCCGTGCCTAACGATTCCCGTGGTCACGTGTCCTGGGCTCCGGGCCTGTGGACTCTGGTGTGCTCCACCTTCTCCATCATTGTGTTTGCCTTCACGGGGCACCAGAATATGTTCTCCATCATCAACGAGGCCCGCAACAAGTCCTTGAAGCTGTTGTCGTCGATGGTGTACTTGGCCATCCTGTGTGCCGGCCTCCTCTTCTGCATCGTTGGTTTGGCGGGGTACTTGACCTTTGGCGACCTTGTGCAGGGCAACGTCATTGTCCAGTACCCTTCTCTGGGCAGGGCCACCGTTGGCCGCTTGGCCATTGTGTTCATGGTGGTTTTTTCGTTCCCGCTTATGATCCACCCGGCCAGGATCTCCGTCAACAACATCTTTTATTGGATGTTTGGGAAAACACGGGCATCCGGGCCCGAGGCAGCGGAATCCGCTTCTCTTTTGCCTGAACCGGAATCAAACCAGGACCTTTTGGAGTCCGCCTCTCCCCACCTTGCACCCTCTTCCGAATCGGGCCTCGTGGTTCCGTTCCCCCAGAAAACCTTCTATGTCATCACCGTCGTTCTCCTTGCGGTGGGGTACACGGCAGCAGTCACCATCGAGTCGTTTGCGCTTGTTTTGGCCATCGTGGGCGCCACGGGCTCCACCGCCATCTCGTTCATTCTCCCGGGTCTCTTTGGTTATAAGCTTGCCGGGGAAGCGGGGAATACCGTCTTGAAATCGGCTTCCTTGGCGTTGGTCATCTGGGGTTTTCTCGTCATGGTCGTGTGTCTCTATTCCACTGTGTTATAGACAAAGATCAAAAAATTGAGGAACCTTGATCAAAGAATAGAACCTTGTTCAAAGAATAGAACCTTGATCAAAGAATTGATAAGGTATAATTATCAATCCAAAATAAATCGTTTTCAGAAAGAAGTTCCCGATAAACATGGTTTCTGGAATTCATGCACCTCATTCTGGAGCGCTTGGAGGAACGAACTGGAGATTATGATCGTCAGGAAAAGGTAGAAACAACGACGACGGGGAGCAGGTACTGGCAGAAGTAGTAGGTCCACTTCACTTGTAGTAAAGCACGGTAAGCACTTTTTAGTGGTGTGCAGTTTTCTGGGAAAGGTCAACTGTTCAAGTCGGTCTTCCTTCTCCCCTTGTTCTGCTTCGATTGGCGTTTCATTGGCCAGAAAAACAGGGCCAGGTAGAAAGGAATCAGGGGTATTTTTAATTATCCCGCTCCACTAAATATCCTTGATTCATGTACCTTTTGGAGGCCATTATCCTGGTATTAATGCCTTTTCGTTATCTGCTTTTTCCAATTCTCCTTTTTTATATCTTTCCCCTAATCCGCTTGATTATTCCTCTTCATTTTCCAAATCCAGCCAATTAGAACTCTTTGTGAACACGGGATTCTGATACTTGCAGCCAGGGTCACTAGGACAGGGGCGACTCCATGGATGTTGGGACCCAACCAACAAATCTGGCCAGTCTCAAAGAGGTCTAGACCTTGCATCCTAGTATCACACACTGTTCAAGGTACTTCCCCAAAAACATCTGCTTGAAAGGTCTGGGAATTCAAAAAATATGCGCACTGGAAAGGTGGGAATCCCCCTCTTATATAGTCCGCGAACCCCGTTTCGCAGCCACCTGCGCGCACGCTCATGCAAATGCAAATGCAAATGCACCTGATGCATCTGCCGTGTTTCATCCCCTGGTTGTAAACTCGCAATATAAAAGAGGCCCGATTTCCCCCTACAATTGAACCTCCTTTTTTTTTTACTACATCCAGAAGCCCTTCAATAATCAACTGAAAGGGTAATACTGATACATGGTCACACGACATGGAGACACGACACGGTGACACGGTACTCCACGGCATCTACCACTACCGGTATATTCAGGGGTATGACTATTGATACAAGTCCTACTGATGCTGCTAAAATGAAATCCATTACAATATGGATTTATACTGCTACAAATACTGCTGCTGGTGCCGATTGGAAACCATTACTACTATACGAATTTACACTGCTACTGCTACTGCTACTACACGGTGACTGCAGACTACTAACTACAGATTGCAGATTTCAGACCACTAACTACTAACTACTAACTACTAACTACTAACTACTAACTACTAACTACTAACTACTAACTACTAACTACTAACTACTAACTAATAACTACTAACTACTAACTACTAACTACTACTACTACTACTACTACTACTACTACTACACTGTCACTGGAGACTGCTAACTACAGACTACCTACTACTAACTACAAACTACTGACTACTGACTACTAATTACAGTTTAAAGACTACAGATTACTGAATACAGATTACAGATTACTGATACTACGCTTTCTGCACTAAATATTACTACACTTGATACTGTTAGTGCTATGAAGGCTACTAACTTTCCTGCTGATAATACTACGGTAGCAGATACTACCACTACTACTACTACTACTGATATTCTGAGATATACTACTACTACTAACATTCTGAGATGTACTGCTACTAACATTCTGAGATATACTACCAACTACTAGCTATTACTGGCTACTAACTACGGATGAAAACTACTTACGCTACAGCTAGTGAGTACAGCCCTGTACTATGTTCTGAGATGACTAATACTGACTACTACACCTTCTGGGATATACTAAAGCGACGACTACAGCTACACCTTATGGATATATTCCCACGTTTCTGCTAAGGTGCATGACTTCTACTATACTACTACTACTACTACTACAGAGACAGAGACAGACGATACTAACACTGGGATACCTTGAGATAAAATATACAGCTACTACTGACTCTACTGCTGAAAGGAAGATATTCTGAGATACTAACAAATAATACTGACTATACTGCTAGTCGTTATCCCCAGGTCTGGATTTACTACTGGTAGTAGTATGACTTCTACTGACTATGACTTCTACTGACTTCTACGGACTATGACTTCTACTGACTTCTACTGAGTATGGCTCGACTGGCTGGACTACTGGAAGAGACTGGCAGATGTATATACAGAGGACTATATACATGGGAAATGTACACAAGTTGATAGTATTAATGGATGCGCAAGGGGATCTTCTCGTCGGAGAGTTGCGAGTCGGTGGAGTCCAGAGAAGTGTTGACCGGGGACTCATGGTCGGTGTCGTCCTCGTCACTGCGGACATCCTCGGCGTTCTGGCCCTTGATGACCTTCCACACCACGCGAGCAATCATATACAACCAGATCAACGATAAGATCTGCAAGCCGCCCAAAAGCACAAGGAAGCCGTGGATGATGCTGGGAGTCCAGCAAATCAGGTTCTGGGAAAAGTGCAACCCCGGCTCACAGATGGTTTCGGCCATCAACAGCGAGGACTTGGTCAAACTCACATAGAAGATATAATTGTATACGCCATGGCGCAATACAATCCAAGCAACGGTGAAGAGACCAAACATGGCGTCGCAAGCGTTGGAGAAGCGCAGGTACTTGAGGATCTTGGCCGACGACAATAAAATGTCCACGGAGTCCATGATGCAGGCAATCAAGTTGCCCGTCCGGGTGAAATAATAATAATAGGACCCAATGACAAGCAGGCACGTGACGATGTGGTGGCAGAACATCTGGTAATGGTCTTTCCGTTCCGCCTCGATGTTCAACACCAACACCTGCTGCAACCAAAACGCAATCATCACCAAGTAATACGTCTTGAACAACGGCGTCAACCGGTTATGCGGCCACCCGACGAAAATGTGTTCGATGTTGTTCCAGTAGGGCGAATGGTAGTAGAGGTAGAAGCCGAAAATAAAGGAAAACCCATAGTAAGCCGCGGCCCACGACTGCTCGGCAAAGCGGACCCGGGCTTTTTTCAGCTGGATCTGGAACACCCGGAGCGCTATCGGGTCAAAGAGATAGGTCATCAAAATGGCCCGCCAGAACGTGATGAGCACCACGTGATACGCCACAAAGTACCCGTCGTCGGCCCCGATGCCGTACACCGCCGCCTCCGCAAATTTCGGCTCCGACGGCAGCCCGCTGCCCGCAAGGCCTCCGGCTATCGCCGACGTCCGGTTGGCCGCCCGCACGTACCCCACGCCCCGCGGGGCTCCACTTAGAAGGTACTGCAAATGTAAGAATTTGCTGGTCACCGCGTGCACCTGGGGCCAGGTGTTTCGGGAGAGAAAGTCCACCACGTAGAGCGCCACGATTAGGTTTCGCGTGATGGCTATTTGGTGCTTGTCGATGAAATTGAGGACTGGACGCATGGAAATCGGGAAAGGATTCTGGCACAGAATAAGCTGGAGAGACAGAAATGGTCCGGTTTGGTGTACTGGTTATTGGATAGGGTGTACTGGTTGCTTGATGGTGTACTGGTTGTTTGGAGGTGTACTGGTTGTTGGATGATTCGGTTGGTGGATGGTTTGGTGGATGGGTTCGTATGCTTGGGCCGGTCACGTGGCGTGTTCTTGGCAGTGTTTGGTAGGACGTTGCTTTGGCGGGAAGTCGCTTTGGGGGGGTCGCTTTGGTGGGAGGTCGCTTTGGTGGATCACGTGGAACGACGGAGGGGGAGTAAAGAGCCGAAAACGAAGATTAGGAGCAGTTTAGGAGCAACTCGGAGAGGGGAATGGCCCGGCGGTCAACTCGGTGTTTCACGTGTGTTTCAAGTGTGTTTCAAGTGTGTTTCACGTGTGTTTCAAGTGTTTCCCGTTGGTTTCACGTGTTTCACTTGTGTTTCACGTGTTTCCCGTTGGTTTCACTTGCACAGTGTTGATGAGACGTGGCCGGTGATGGGATGGGAGGGGGAGGGCACGCCTTTGGGGGTTTCAGGACTGCAGGAAAGGCGTTTCACACTTGTTTCAGCGCTGTTTCAGAAAATGCACACGGTGAGTTTGGAGGGGGGCAGAAAACGCTGCTGCGGCGGGGCCTGAGTGTTGTGCCGTGGCGGTAAAAAGAACTGGTTGTGATTTGGAAGATTTCGTGGGCCTTACAAAAGATTCCGCGAGGGGGACTGCACACAACCAAGGGGACCGATGATGCGGTTCATAGAATTATAAAAAGGGGCGTTTTTCCGGAATAAAAAAGAAAAAAGAAAAAGGGGGTTTTTTGAAGGGGGTTTTGAGCCTTTGGTTTTTGCCTAAATTTTTTGTGGGGGAATTCCATGGGAAATGGCTTCGTAAATGGGGAGGAGGTTGATTTCCTGCATATACCAGGAAAAAGACTACTAACCTTGGCGAAGCTAAGCGTCCGCCGCGCACACACACACAAAAAAAAAAAGAAAACAGAGAGGGTACAACGTGGGATGTACGGATGTTTCCCTTTTTTCATGTTGTGTGTGTGTTTTTTGAAGAGATGTACGGATGTACGAATGTACGAATGTTTTCGGGGTTTATGTGCACTCCTGAAACTTGCACTGCCACGGGACACTTTTTCCAAAGAATCACGTAATGGACGCGCGAAAAAGGACATTTGTATTAGGAGTGCATATAACATAGCGCATATATGCAAGAACGCGGCATTGTTTGCTGAGACGTATTTGCAGCAACCAACGCGGTATGTGCAGGAGAATACTTTAATTATGTCAATGCGTATGTGCAGGACCATAGTATTTAAGAACGTCAATGCAGGAAAATCGATCAATCTTCCTTCTTGCGTATTCCATAAACGTACGACTATAGACCATTCCTGTATGTAAAGCGGCGTGTTCCTGCACTGTTCAAGTAGAAAGCGGAGTTACGCTTATATACACGTGTCAACAATATGCGAATACGACAAGTCCAAACAATCAATACTGCACAGAAATTGACATGACGCCACTCTACAACACAACACCAAACAGCCAATAGAATCTCGGCTATTACAACCAAAAAAAAGATCTCATAGAGCATTAATGCGGTACTACAGTCCCAATGCGAAAGTGAACTTTACTAATACGGTAAGACAGACCAATGCGGAAGTGAAAGTTACTAATAGGGTAGTACAGTACTAATACGGGAGTGAAAGTTACTAATGCGGCGATACAGTACTAATGCGGTGATAGGAGTTACTAATGCGGCAGTTAGAGCTACTGATGCGGGTTAATAGACGCGGACTTGTACCCCAATCCGGATAAATATAATACTAATACGGTAAGACAGTCTAATGCGGCAATATAGTTACCTGATACGGCAATACAGTTCCTAAAACGGCAATGCACTTGCCTAATCCGGCCTATTTGAGAACTATTGAAAAAGTGGTGTTGAGAAATTAGACTGGGACTCATTAAACAGCGTTCCATGGCTACGAAAACACACCACAAATGGAAAACTCAAAGCATGGATTAAAGCCTTTTACCTAAGATTCAACGTACAGGACATCACGTGCTTCAGCCCAATGTTTACGAAATAAAGTCATTTGATTGCCTGAAATGAAAACGGAACCGGTCGTGGCAAGTTCAAATTCGCTTTTAAGAAATTTCAACAGTACGGCAAAATAGCCTGTCTCTTCACGGTCACATGCAACTAAATATGACTCATTTACCACTTCTATTGCGTATGCTAGTCACATTCTTAGTAGATGGGGGCCAGATCCGGGGACGCGGGGGCCGGAACTGCGCAGTTCCGGGGCTTATATGCAGTTCCGACCTATTGACTCAGGTCGCCTTCTCCTGTCCATAAAACAATGGATTGCTTATTTTAAAGTCTTCCTGTATACAAAATGGTGGTATAAAGGTACGGTGGTTGTGGGAACCTCTCATCAGGCGTGTGGGGTGGGGAAACGTAGGCCCACGTTTTAGCCGTGTATGTCACGTGCCGTATAGTATGCACTACACCTGTCACTATGCACTACTTATATCACTAGCAGAGAAGTACAGAATAGACCAGTACGATTTAAAGGGCAATACGGACTTTAGTTCACGTAGACAATATTCACACTTGTGGCAATCTTGAAAAGATTAAGGTATTCAGGGTTGCCGGGTTGTGTGCAGGATCTAATGTGTATATGCAGTAAACACGGACCAAAAGTCCATTCTGGTCTCCCCGTATCTTCACCATACATATTCTATTCCCACCAACAATTTGTAACTAATGTCTAGGCCTTGTTCATTGTACAGACTCACTAATACAATCAAAGAGTAGATCACCTTCATTCAGTAATCCACACCAATGCAGTAATAAAAAATGGAAGCGTCGAAATATGGAGGAATAGAAAAATAGAGAAGTGGAAAAAATGGCGGGGGAATGGCGTCTTTTTATAGTTGGAGAGTGCGGAATCTGACACAAATACAAATGCACAGTGTTCAGGGGCTTGCAGATGGCTGCGAAAACGTAGCCTCACGAATATATAAAGGCCCTCCCACCCGCGACTTTTTTACCGTTATTTCCAATTTACTTCCACCTCTACTCCTCCGTTTTCCAGCCACCATTTTACAGCCACCGTTTTACAGCCACCGTTTTACAGCCACCGTTCACTACTCAAAACTTCCCATCATTGCAACCCATTGTCCTTTGCAAAAGAAATCACTGACCATTGGAAAATTGCAACTGTTTTTGACCACCCACTTCCACTTCTGGCCCGTCTACAACTTCACACCGGCTACTTCTTTTCCTTTAGCAGGTCATGGGACTCCTTACTCACGGAACAAAGCCTAAACCGGACTCGAGCCGTCTCGTGGTTTATCTAGTCCCAAGTCTCGGAAAAAAAAAAATCACGGGGGCGGTTCAAGGACACGATCAACGGCTTCAAAGAGTATAGTCCCAGAGCCCAAGCTCCAAAAGTGTGGTTCAAAAGAGTGTGGCTCAGAAAATTGGAATGAACATGTTGAACCACCGGTATCAGATAGAAGAATAACCTTCGGTTCTTTGGGATATGCCAGCATTGCTACTCCTCGGCTTGAGTCAAAGTTCAGTTCACGAGCAGTTCCATGTTTATACTTGGGAAGGAAAGCTATGAGGTTCCTCAAGTTGCTTCACTAACATTTGACGCACCTTGTCCTTTCTGCTCCAGTCGACACTCGACAGATCGATCAGGAATAGCTCATCATCAGAGTTCTTTTCGGAAAATTGGGATCCGAAAATTGGGCTTCCAAAGTTTGGGATTCAGAAAATTGGGACTCAAAAATTGGGATTCAGAAGAGGGTGGCTGGACTAAGATGTCTTTCTTTCCTCTGGGGATGTGACTATGAGCAGGTTGACGTGGAGTCACTGTGGGATTCCAGATCTACTCTTGGGAATGAAGATTGATGGCCAAGTGTTACTGCTACACCAAAAACTCCACCAAAACTTCAACATACTAACTCAAATAGGATACTAACTCAAATAGGATACTAACTCAAATAGGACACTGCCAAGATCAAATGGCCATGTACCTTGAATAAAAGAGGTGACTATCCATTTTTTCCAAACGTTGCCAACTTCAACTTCCATGAGACTGACCAGATCCCAGTGTTCCATTACCGTCGATTACATTATAAGGAAACACATTATTCTGGGAATTTGACCAATGGCCATGTGTTTTTGACTACCCATTCAGTCTACAGCATGAGTTTTCCAGGGGAGTGGATAGTGACTATGGGGTCCTACCACAAAGAAATGTCTACTCCTGGTTTCTACTCCTGGTGTTCCTGATGTCTACTCCTGATGTTCCCGATGATTTCTGACAGTCTTTTATTGATGGTTGAAAATTCCACTTTCTGGAGTACCTCTAAAGACCATGATAGTCGCTTTGTTGGCCGAAATAGCCATGGTATCTGCGACACAAGAGCTCCCGTGCACACTCGACTTGAAGGTCCTTGAATTGTGGCACATTGTAATAGGTCTTGGTGATGGTGGATTCATCACACTTGGTCTCGCTGACAAACGCATTGTGCAAGCACAATAAGTTGTACAAGCACTCGGGCTCGACAAAGCTGAACTTGGGCTCGTCAAGGAACTCCTCACATGGGATACCTTGGTACGAAGTGGTTCTGTTTTGTCTGATGGGGAAATCAAAGGTTAAGTCTTGGGCCACTGCTTGGCCAGCCTTGGCCGAGTTTTTGGCCTTGGCACGAAAGGCGTTACAGACGGCCTGCTCAAAGCAGTTTTCGGAAAACCGGCTATACTCTGATTTTGGGAATCTGAGCCGGCCATTGAAGTGGCAGTTTTCCTTGTTGTTGGCCCGTTTCGCCTCGGTGCAGAACAACTCTTCGACACAGTCGTACGGGGTTTCTCTGAATGATTTGCCCTTTTGCTCGGAACACACAATGGCCTTGGAGTCCTTTGCATCTGCTCTCTTGGCAAGAGTCTCGGAAGAAATCTCGGAAGGAACATATGACTCATCAATAAGAGACAAGAATCCGTCTTCTTCAGCGGCTGGAGTCAAAGAGACTTGGGCCTGGGCCACGGCCAAGATGGCTGCAAAAATAACACTTGTCTTCATGATGAATGAGAATGAGAATGAGAAGGATGGATGAGTATATTCAATGAGAAGGTTGAATAGAATGGTTTGATGAAAAGAAAGAAGTGGGACTTTCCTTTGGGAACGACTCTTTTATATCCATTTTTTCCTTCGTCTTCATTTAAGCTTTCTTTTCTGGGCCTGTTTTTTTCTCGGTTCCTTTTCTCGTTTTCTCGGCCGGTTTTTTTTGCTCGGCCGCGAACAATGGGTTTTTTCTTGGTGGCTAAAAAACAATCACTGAAAACAATCGGACTAAAACCAAAATCGGGCGCAGCACTTGGACAAGCAAATTTTATTGTTGACGAATTTCCTGGTCACTTTCCCGGCGAATTTCCCGGCGAATTAACTGGCGATGTTGAGAAACTCAAACCCTAAAACCAATGGGAGGGGCTTAGGGCTGGTGGTTTAAGGTGTGGATTTTTCTGTTAAAGTCCCAAAAAGTCCAAAAAAGACAAGACAAAAAGACAAAAGACAAAAAGACAGAAAGACAGAAAGACAGAAAGACAAAAAGACAAAAAGACAAAAAGACAAAAAGACGTCAAAATGGTGACATGGGTTTTTCCAAGGGTTGGATTTGGAAGGAGTTCTTTTGGTGGGATGGAAATTTCCTAGTCTTGGAATTTCAGGGTTTTCTGGGATAATGGATTCTGGGATAATGGGGTTCTCGGATAATGGGGTTCTCGGATAATGGGGTTCTCGGATAATGGGGTTCTCGGATAATGGTTTCTCGGATAATGGGGTTCTCGGATAATCGGATAATTACCCAATCGGGAAATTTTCTTGATCAACTTCCAAGAAATGGTTTTTTTAACATTTGAAACCAGAAATTCTTAGAAAATGGCGATATTGTTTTCGGTGCAAATCGCAAGGCTTGGGGCTAAAATGCAAGGCTTGGGGCTAAAATGCAGGAACCGAATGCGACAAAGATGTACATATTTTCTGGAATAATAGCATAGCCTTGAAGTTTTGTTTTCTGAGAAAAAATTATAACAAGAAGAAGAAAAATCCGGGGAAGATCCTGAACGGCAGTTTGGAAAGCGAAAGGGAAAGGAAAAGGAAAGGGAAAGGGAAAAGTGGTTTATGTGCAGGACCACATATAATAAAGTCGTGCCAAGCCCAAATGCAGCTTGGTAGAAAATACCTTGGTGTGGACTGCATATAGGTGTGGGCCCCAAGTTATAATAAACCACTTCACACCCTTGACTTTCGTAAAAGGAACAATTCGTCCACGAGCTCTCTCTATAACTATCGGTTCCAACCTTGGCCAATTCTGTCCATTGTCCATTCCTGTAGGTTCCTGTACATCTCGTCCAATTGTCCACCTGTCCATTCTGTCCATTTGTCCTTTTGTCCAGTTTGTCCAGTTTGTCCAGTTTGTCCGATTGTCCAGTTTGTCCATTCCTTTTGATTCCTTTTGATTCCTGTCCATTTGTCCATTCCTGTAGATTCCTGTCCAATTGTCCATTCTGTCCATTTGTCTATTTGCCTGTATATAGCTTAAAGCCTTGGAGATATTCCTGGGGTCATAGTCTAGACAAACGTAATATCTGAGATGTAACTGACGTTCCATAGAAATCAGAAATCGAGCGTTGCAGACTTGTTAAATAACCGGGTCAGATTATGCCAAATCAGTTGGACGAATCCACCGAGTAACCTTCGTACTGAAATATCCCACCAACATAAGGACTGCATTGAGAGTATCCACCAACAAAACTATTGGTTCTGATGCTTCTGATGCTTCTGACTGCTCACGACGGCAGAGTCTTATAGTGGGGAGCCCTTTCTCAGAGAAGACCTGTATCTTGAAGTCTTTGGTGAATCCACTGAAGATATTTTGGATCATGTATTATGTCAAATTCATCATGGCATCATGGCATCATGGTAAACCCAGGACTTTGCTCTTCTTATTCGCTTGTTCAATCCCCACGGTACCTTGACGTAGTTTCAAACTTCCTCCCTTCCTCTGACTTGCCTTGAGTAGTTCTAAACTCCCTTTTTGAGTAATTTTAAACTCCCTTTTTGAGTAGTTTCTTAGACTCCCTTTTTGAGTAGTTCTAAACTCTATCTTTAAGTAGTTTTAAACTCCCTTTTGAGAAGTTCTAAACTCCCTTTTGAGAAGTTCTAAACTCTCTTTCTGAGTAATTTTAAACTCTCTTTTGAGTGGTTCCTAAACTCCCTTTTTGAGTAGTTCTTAAACTCTCTTTGAGTAGTTCTGAATCCCCTTTTGAGTAGTTCCTTAGACTCCTCTTCCCCCTCATTGACCTTTTCCTCATCTCTTCCTTCCTGTTCTTGGAAGCTGTTGACTCCTGTTCTTTTCAAGTTCCTCAGACCCCGTCTTTAATTCCCTTAACCTTTTCTTTAGGTGATTGTTCCTCTTTGAACAGTCCATTCCTCTTCTCTTCCAGGGTTCGTCCTTTCGTCTTTTTCCAGGGCCGTCCTTTCGTCTTCTTCCGGTTCGTCCATTCGTTTTTTCCAGGGTTTGTCCTTTCGGCTTTTTCTTTCGCCTTTTTCAGGGTTCGTCCAGGTTATCGATTAAGAAGCATGACATGGAGGGCCTTGCGCACGTGACCCTCGTTATACCTATCCCAGGCAATGTACAAGGCCACCATGTCCTGCATGGCCTCGGCGACCTCGTCCAAATTCACATGGGAGTAGTTGAAGAAATGCATGAAACGGTCGATCTTGGTGGCCAGGTCCACGTGGCCTAGCAGCGAGGACGAGGGCCCGTCCAAGGCCATAAGGTCCTCTATATGCAAGTCCGGCGGGGCTGCTGGTCCCCTTAGCGCCCCCAAGTGTTTCTGAAGCACCAACGTTAGATAAACGGCACAGAAGGCAATCACGTGCGGCGGCAACACCAAGTGGAGGTCGGTGATGTACAGGTCGTTGATCAACAGCCACGAGTGCTGCAACTCCTCGTGGGAAAGCACCAAGCCAAACTCCGGCAGGCGGCCCAAAAACTCGTGCACCTGGAGCAACGCCCGGTACGGATGGTGCACGACCAAGCACATGTCCAACTCCTCGATGAGGTAGAACTCAAACTCGGCCAACTTCCGGACATCATGCGGAATGTACTCGGGCCAAAGCCCCCGGGCCTCCGTCACCACCTGCCGGATATGCTGGGGGCACTCCTCGATCTTGCACGCCACATAGAGACACGTGGCCACAAGGAGGTAGACGTTGATCTCCTTGAGTGACGCCCGAGTAAGAAACCGCGTCATGAAGATCTCCGCCGTCAGGAGCGCAATCTGCCGCACATTAAGCCGCCGCCCCAACTTCACCACCATCGTGTGGAGGTAGATCTTCATGTTGATATCATAGCTTATGCCTGCATAGTCCTTGATATGGCCGCCCTGGATCATTTTCTTCTCGAGCCCAATGAGCCGCCGCCGCACCTCGGCAAGCTCCTCTTTTTTCATTTGCCACTGTAACCGCTGGGTCAGCGCCCAGTAATCCGCAGACATAAAGGTGGCGGTTTATCACTTGGGTTAAGGAAATGGCGGTAAGATTTGAAAATGGGAAAAAGCTAGGGTTTGGACTTTTGGGATCTGGAAAAGGGAAAAAAGCTTGGGATTGGATTTTGGGGGTTAGATGCAGTCCGCGCTGCACGTGACTAATTTTTTCTTCTCGGAAATCGCCCAATTTCTCCAATCGAAGCCCGTGGCGGATTTGGCGGCGTGTGGTTGTAAGAAAAATGGTGGTTGGTGGGTGGATAATTTATGGTGAGGTTGCGCGGGGCCACTGCCACACCCGTACCTCCCGTTTGCAACCTCCACTTCGCCTAACAAATTCGCTATATGCAGGTAATTTATACTGGGTACTGCATATATACCGTATATCCACTACTACATATAATACACCATTTCTACGCTATTTACTGTACAGAATACATGGGCGCTGTAGTCATTACATCAAATACTCCATAAGCTATGCCGTAAATGATACAGAGGTACTGCATACAATAGGTTTTACTGTATAGAATACATAGGTACTGTATACAATATATATTTACTGTACAGAAGACATTAGATACTGTTTACAATAGTTCTTTACTGTATACAAGGCATAAAATACTGTATATACTACAGAGATACTGTATTCAAGGCATCTAATACTGTACATACTACATCGATACTGTATATAATGATAAAATGATCAGATAATAAACCGGGTTGATTATATACTGTCCAGTCACATGACCCGTTTATTGTGTCCTGGAGACTTGTAACATTACCATCATTCCTTTTCTCTATTCTCTTATGAACATTCTTTAAACATTCTATGTTTTTGTCTAAATTTTGGCTAAGTTTTGTCTAATTTCTGTCTAGTTTCTGTCTAGTTTTTGTCTCGTTTTTGTCTGATTTCTGTCTGACTTTTGTAACTTTTGTCTAACTTTTGTCTAACTTTTGCCTAAATTTTGCCTAATATTTGTCTAAGTTTTGTCTAAGTTTTGTCGAATTTTTGTCTGGTTTCTGTCTAATTGTTGTCTAGTTTTTGTCTAATTGTTGTCTGATTTCTGTCTAAGTTTTGTCTGATTTCTGTCTAAGTTTTGTCTAAGTTTTGTCTAATATTTGTCTAATATTTGTCTTATTTTGTCCAAGTTTTTGTCGAATTTTTGTCGAATTTTTGTCGAATTTTTGTCGAATTTTTGTCTAACTTCTTACTTCATCCTAATTCCCAATTTAAACGGTGGAACTTAGGTGAAAGTTGATGATTCAGTGAGACTTGAATGACAGACAAAATGTGTGCCGATTCACCAATTTCTGTTGTACTGTAGGGGAGATCCAAGGGAGCATCGAGTGTACACCGAGGGTTCACCGAGGGTGCGGTCGGAATTCCCGGCCTGGGTGGTATAACCAAGCACGCACGCCATGGACTTACAATTTAAAAAACTACCACTGTAATGTCCGGAATTCCAGCATTCTACCAATATAAGTCCCAAAAAAATTGGTCCAGGAAAAGGGGGGTTTGCGTTGGGTCTTTTTCTGGTGACCTTGTGTGGTGCACGGGTGTCGCGGCGCAGTTCCGGGGTTTGCAGCCATTTCATCCAAAGTACCTTTTAGAGTGGACCAAGAAGCTGGAGTTATGGTGGACAAGAAAAAAACTTCGAAATTACTAAATGATACTCAATCACCAAACATCCATACACCAAGGTCCAAACATCCAAACACCAAACCCAAACATCCATACACCAAAACCAAACATCCAAACACCAAACATCCCGGAACGCCTACGCCAAAAAAAAAACTTGCACTTCTCGGCAATGATGGTAGTACTGGCGATGCCGGTAGTAGAGAATCCTGCTGACTTTTGATTGGCCCGGAAGCGGGCAGGAGTAGAAATGGGCATCCCAGATTTTGCCATCTGCACTTAACCTCAAGCGGGACGGGCGGGTCTCGGGGCCGAACTTGATCCGAGGTTCCTCGAGCGCCACCCCATGCCGATTCGGCGCAAAAAGGCAACCATCTTTATTTTTGGTGAATTCCGAGGGCGGGACCGAGGAATTTCCGTAGGCCAAAAACTTGACATTTTCCTCGATGCGCGCATCTGCAGCTCCGTAAAGCGCAATGTACACGTGATTTATGCACACGTACAATTTCCCCCGAGCTCCCGACACCCGGTAATTTTCCGGAGGCCTTTCGTTGGGCCGTAAAATGTAAATTTCAATTTCGGAACATTCTGCGTCCTGCACATACTGCCGGCCGTGCTGGATGTACCAAACCGTCTTGTGGTTGTGTTTGGAAAAGTGTTTGGTGCGCGCGCACTGGTAAAACGCCAGGTTCAAGACTTTTCCGCGTCCGTCCAAATCCCAACTGGTTCCTTCCGCATAGGGAAGAATGGCCACGTGATCTTTATAAAGCCCGACTTTTCCGACATTCCCGACATTTCCGCTTTTCGCGACATTCCCATTCCCATTCGCGACATTGCCGACATTCGCGACATTTCCATTCGCGACATTTCCGCTATTCCCGACATTTCCATTCCCGACATTTGCGACATTCCCATTTCCGCTCTTCCCGGACGCTGATTGGTCAGTAAAAACATACTCTCCATCAAACCACAATTTGACTGCATACCGCGGCGGGTCTTCATAAATAAACACTTGCTCCGAGAACCCATCGATAAAACGGCTGGCAATGGAAAGTGGTTTAAATTGATCGTTGATTTTGGCAAAGAAATTGACCTGTTCAGGGGGTTTCACCGCGTCATCCTCGGCCCAAACAATGGCTGCAAGAATCGAGAAAAAAAAAACCAATTGTCCTGGTTTCATTTTTTGGTCTTTTTGGTGATTTTGGTGGACCCTGTTTATGTGGGGATCCCATCCTTTTATACCCAAAAGACGGGGTACAAAAGGAAAGGGACAAAGGGTACAAAAGGAAAGGGAAAGGGAAAGGGACAATGTGCAGGAATGAAAAGGAAATGGCGGGGGAAGGGGCCATTGAAGTTTATTTTTCTCGGGCACGCATTGTTTTTTAAAGAAAAGCTGAGGGATTATCAGATCTATTACTTGATCTTCAGGAGGTCCTGCATGCTGAATGCAAGGACAAGACCGAAATTGCATTCATGGCAATTCAATGAATGGAGGATGGAGGATGGAGGATGGAGGATGGAGGATGATTGGAGGAGGGTGGAGAGTTAGTTATTGATGGGGATGGGGATGGATGGATGGGGCACACGTGACCCATTGTTCCTGCATGCAAGCGAGCCGGGGCTAGCCTTGCCCTGACCAAAAGCTCTGGAGCAAAACCATCCACTCAAAAACCATTGTTTTTCATTTTCCAGTGTCGTCATCACTGTTGAAAAAAATGCATCTCCAACCTTAGGAGGCCATTGTTTCCGGGTTGGACTCGTGCGCCTGCATACAAGACCCCCGGGGCCAAGCTGCTCTACATTCCTCCAATAACCCTTCTTGAATCCAGCAAAGGTCTCTTGTGAAAGCTTAAAGGATGACTCAGATAAGTCTTGGTAGCTTAAAGGTAAAGCCTTATAATGACACTAGAAGAGATGTCGGTTCGAATCTGATGCGATCCGAAGGATAACTCGGGATTGGGAAACTAACCGACTTGCTCCGTAGTTGCTTAAAAAAATAGTGATCAGCGTTCGATTCGTGGGTATCCGATTGACACATAACAGAATGGTTAGTGGATCATATTTCTTACTATGTCATAAAATAATAAAAAGAGGTAAGCAATAATGTAAAGTAGTATACTTATGCCTTTATTCTAATGGTTCAAATCTATTTCTTGCATAAATGAATTCTAGCTCAATGGTAGAGCAAGCCACTCAGAATGGAAGTCGCTCGGTTCAATTGTGAGTCAATCAATATAAACTTATTTAGAACCAGAATATACTATTATGTACTATACTAAATTATACTCTGCTCTACTATAAATTACTATGATATGGTATAATATACTCTTGTCTACGAGAATATACTCTACTCTACTATGATATGCTTCTAGAAAATACCAGGATCCAATCTACCATGCTCTACTCCACTAGAAAATATAGAACATCAGTCCATAGAAAAATGTAGGCTTTTCTTTCTTAATGTCTTATTTTTTTTTTTTTTTTTTTTTTTTTTTTTTTTTTTTTTTTTTTTTTTTTTTTTTTTTTTTTTTTGAGCTTCTAAAATCCCTCAGTATCAGTCCAATTTGAATACAATCTTTCCATCCTTTTCCCCCGCTAAATACCTTGTCCACTTGGTCTGATGGCTCGGAGAAGTAGAAGTCGCAGTACGCAACATCCGTTGAGCCGGCACTCTTGGCTTTCGTCAACTTCATGGGTAAAGGTTCTTTTGTTTTGCCCAAAATCGATTTTTGTTTTGNGCCGGCACTCTTGGCTTTCGTCAACTTCATGGGTAAAGGTTCTTTTGTTTTGCCCAAAATCGATTTTTGTTTTGCATTTCTACAATGTTCAAAAGGGGTTTAACAAATATAAAGGAAAGGGAAATCGAAAAGGTTGGTAGAAACTTCGTTAATTACACCGAAATATGTCCATCATGTTAGTCCCAATACTCGGATCATATAATATGATGAATTACAAGTTACCCGTAATTTGCTAATTGCCTAGTTTACGAGTTGTTCTGGTTACCCAATGAAAGAATTACTGCCAGTCCATTTTTTGAAACCACACACTGGAACATT